>JAEQBH010007920.1:0-50387 GCA_016808115.1 Tetrastigma voinierianum | reverse complement strand
TTGTAGCTATATATATTCCAATCGCAGGCACATGACCTAATGTGACGCCATCATTTTGTTGTCTATATAGGTAAGCATTTATGACCTATGATGTAAAACTTATGTAATGGGATGTGGATATGTAATTGAACAATATATATTTAGATTTTGAAATTTGTATATTTGTAAATATCTTTGTAAAAATACGCATGCATGGTTTTGAGAAACAGGCTATGATGAAATTTTGTCAGATCGATCCTTAACTTATATTTTGATGAGGACCGAGGTCCTTTATGATTGTAATTGAATTTTGGGAAAATATTGGGAGTTTATTTTTTTTACTGTGTGATTTTGTATTTCTGGTTGACCACCGTAAAATAAGTTATGTTACGGATTTCAAGTAAATCTGGGGAAGGTGTGATTTGATAAAAGTGGAAAAATTTTTAACTCATCGTTTCAAGATAGTTTTAGCGCTTTTAATCTACTTTAGGCTTCATGGTGGAATTTGTCAATGAGCGTAGTCACGGAGGTTACCGTGGTGCCGTTTCATAGATTTTCATTACTTGTAGCGTGGGGTCCGGTTGCATCGTGAGCGGTGTTCTCGTCAGTTGAAAGAAAGCCTTAATATAGTGTTTGAAATATTTCCCGCACAAATTGTGTGCCAGTTATGCTCAAGGCATGTAGGCGTTATTCTCGCGGCAACACATCATTCTTCGCATTCAAGAGTTATGCAGCCATTGATTGCATAAGCAAAAGCATATGTTATAGTACTTGAATCATCATATTATGAATATGCATTAAATTGTGAGTTACATGTATGGATTTCATCATTAGACATATCGAAGTTAGTGGCTGAATCCTGAAATTTTGATTTTGTTGTTCATATAGATAAAAATAGTACACATTTAGCTATGCAGTCATCGAGGTCGTCTCGAGGACGCCAGACAGCAGCCGCAGAGGCACTCACACCCGATAGAGCAAAGGACGAGGCTCACAACGCAGCCGAGAGTTCTCGCGACACCCACGCCCATCACGGGCCAGATGTACTCCCGCAGCTCTACCGTGACCTATTCCGTGGCAGATGGAACAGATGGGGCTGTGATACTGGGCAGCGGTCCTTCAAGACTGGCGAGAGTCCGGGATATCGATTGAGCGCCCGCAAATTAGCGCGAAGCCGCATGGATGGCAGCGGAGACCCGTGAGAGAGCAAGCATTCTGGATGGGAGGCAAAACGAAGAGGATTTTTCTGGGATGACTATGTACAGAGAGCGGTGAGGTCTTATTCCGCCTTCCTACTTTCAAAAGATCGCGCCAAGGACCGGTGGAAGGCGCATCGAGAGTTACTACCCGCAGGGAAGCCACATGGGCGGAGTTCAAGAGAGAATTTATTGCAGAGATTTTTTCCTGTGCCAAAGATGCCAAAGTTGAAGAGTTTTATAGATTGGAGCAAGGGAGCTCCTCGGGGCCCCAGAGCACGGTGAAGAGTTTTCAGTTGACTGCCAGTTCCTTCTCACAGAATTGAACAAGAGAAGATCAACAGATTTATGGCAGGTCTTAACCCCGCAGTTAGGACCATAGTGACATCTGCATCACATACCAGATATGGGCAAGCAGGGAGGCAACACCGTGAGAGAGCAGAGTAGCACACCGCCCCAAGTCAAAATCACACCCGCCGGAAGAGGAGCCGACCAGCCACCAGGTGAGAGGCCAAGAAGATGCCTGTTATGGTCGCCAAGATGGTCACGTGAGTCGGCACAGAGTCGAGACCCCAGCCGCCAGTTCCCGTTTGGCCATCGCCAGGTCCAGAGCCGCCAGGCTGGAGGAGCCACCACAGCAAAGAGATGTGGGCTGACACATTCCTGAGTGCCTGTAAGGGATCAGAGCCTGGGAGGCAAGCCAGAGGGCTTTATGAGGGACCGTCTGGCGGGCAATGACTACGAGTCTGGTCAGCTATATCTCCATGTACTGGGCGACAAGGGGGAGCCGTGGGACTGGAGCAAGGAGGCCCCAGACCGGGAGGAGTACAAGTCCATGGCAGCCAAATGGGTGGAGCGTGGAGGCATACTCCTAGAGGACAAATTGGTAGACCATCTGCAGCAATCGGCTGTGCAGACCTGGTCGCCTATAGATATACGGCAGACCAGCGCCGATGCTACCTCTGCATGTGGTCACAGTGGTACCTACTTTATTTGATAATGATGCTCATGTATTTGCACTAGGGACACCCATTCTTTTATTTCTCGGAGTTCATAGAGAGAGTCGGGATAGAGATGAAACCAACCGAGTGTAGTATGGTAGTATCACTTGACTGGTGATTCAGCAGAGATTGCGACAGAGTCTATAGGAAGTAGTGACTATGGGCATAGTCAGCGAGTTTGATACACCTTAATAAGACTGGGAGCATTCATGACTTCGACATCATTCTCGGCATGGATTGGCGAATAAACATCGCCACCGTCGATCAAGTGATAGGAAAGAGGTCCGGGCCATTAACCCGGGGAAACCGGCGGATCTTTTTGTGGGAGAGAGGAAGACACTCTTTCTACAAGCTTCTAACGTAATACAAGCAAACAAGATGACCAGAAGCATGCCGTGGGTACCTGGTATGCAATAGAATCTCGCAACAAGAAATGCGCTGGACAGAGTCTCCCGTGGTGCAACGAGTTCTTTGATGTATTTTAGGATCTACTGTGTTATCACGGATGAGATTGAATTCGAGATTGAGCTAACGCTCGCATGTGAGCCTATTCTACAGGGGCGCTGATGATCGGATGGGCACCAGCAGAATCAAAAGAATTGAAGGTGCAAATGAAGAATTGAGTAAAGGTTTCGTATGGCGCAGTAACATCACCATGGAGCTCCCGGTAGTTATTTGTTAAGAAGAAAGATGGAGCCTTTCGCTATGCATCGATTATAGAAATTTCAACAGCAACCATCCGGAATCAATATCCATTGCCAAGAATCGACATCTATTTGATCGCCCACAAGGAGCCAAGGTCTTCTCGAAGATAGATCTACGATCAGGGTATCATCAGCTAAAGGTGCGTAGGGAAGATGTTCCTAAGACAGCCTTCAAAACTAGATATGGGCATTATGAATTTTTGGTGATGCCATTCGGCCTAACCAATGCTCCAAACAATTTAGTGGATTTGATGAATCTGTCTTCGACCTTATTTAGACGTTCGTTATAGTTCTATCGATGATATCTCGGGTATATTCAAGCAAAGAAGAGCATGCAAGAGCACTCCGAGATAGTATTACAAATCTCGGAGAACATCATCTCTATGCAAAGTTCATCATGCAATTTCTGCTAGATCTATATTTTGGACATGTGGTATCCGGCTGAGGGAGCCTCAAGAGACCTCGTAAAATAGAGGCCATTGTAGATTGGAAAACCACAATTCACCTAACGAATCAAGTCGGTTCTTGGCTTCTCTAGCCGGTTACTATAGAAAGCCTGTAGAAGGGTTCTCAAAGATAGCTACCTTCCACTAACTGCTAATAAGGAAAGAAGAGAAGTTCATCCGTCGGAGTCCGCCACGCTTTTGATGAGTTAAAGCAAGATCACCATCATGACCAAGATTCATGACTCGTGAAGTGAGGGATTTACAGTATATTGTGATGCCTCCAGGCAAGGTTTAGGTTGTGTGTTGATGCAACATGATAGAGTGATAGCTTATGCTTCAAGGCAATTAAAGAAGCATGAAGTAAACTATCCAGCGCACGATTTAGAGTTAGCGGTTGTAGTGTTCGCGATTGAGAATATGGCAACACTACTCTATAGAGTAATTTTTCAGAATCTTTGTATCGATCACAAAAGCCCGCAGTGATTCATTCTGAAAAAGATTTGAACATGAGACAAAGAAGGTGGATAGAACTCCATCAAAGACTACGGACTGCACTACTGAATACCACCCAGGCAAGGCAAATAGTAGCAGATGCACAAGGTAGGGCCCTAGTTCCTTAGCTCACCTAAAGCGTAATACTTGACAATGCCAGTAGAACTCGAGATCTATGGGATTCGCCAGAGACACTGAGTCAAAATTTCAAGAGCGCCATGTTCGGCCGTTGTTAGTGGATAAAGAGACTTACAAGCTCGTGATCCGATTTGATGAACACCCAGAAGCAAGATAGAGGCTGGACAACAGTAACTTCACCTTACAAGGTGATGGGACACTAAGGTCGGGCCGTAGATTATGTCCCCGAGGTGATAGAGTTTCAAGAAAGAAATCATGGAAGAGGTGCACACTCATCAAAGATAGCGCGATGCATCCAGTGGGAGTACTAAGACAGATCTGACTGAGACCACTACCGTGGAGAGGTAAGGAAGAGAGATAGCAGAGTTCGTGATCTGGCGCCTAATTGGCCAACAAATTAAGATTGAACATCGAAACTCGCAGCGTTTACTACAAATTTTTATCGATTCCCGAGTGAATAAAAGGATCACTGGCGGATTTCGTGATGTGATTTCTCAGACATAGAGGACATGATGCTATTTGGGTTATTGTGGATAGATCGACGTTCGCCCACTCATTGCTACTAATAACACCATTCCTTTGTGAAAGATATGCAATGACAGCGCAGATGATCAGGAGGCCACATGGCTTAACTGTCCATTGTATCTGACGTAGATCCCCGCTTCACTTCTCGGATTCCGTCGGCTTACAAGATGCTACAGGCAATTGACATTTCTGGCATCGCTTCACCCACACGATGGCCAATCGGGAGAGAACCATCCGCACTCTCAAGACATGTTGAGAGCCCGTGATGGAGTTTAAGGGAAGCCGGGATAACACCTAGCATTGATAGAGTTTGCTCACACAATAGTTATCGGCCTAGTATTAGTATGGCACCCCATGAGGCATTGTATGGCAGAAAGTGTGTGAACCTCATCACGGGATCTATGGGGAGAAGATTAATTGGCTTAGAGATTGTCCAAGATACAACCGAAAAATTAAATATGATACGAGCGCTGAAGATAGCAAGAGATAGACGTAGTGCTATGCGACAACTGTCGTGAGAGACTCTATGGGGCCAGAGATAGGTGACCAAGTCTTTAAAGATTTTCACCTGGAAAGGTGTGTTGAGAGACTTGGGAAAACAAGGCAAGCTTAATCCGAGGTATACTGACCTTATGAAATTGTGAGCAAGGTAGCGTAGCTTATAAGTTGAAGTTACTCCCCCAGACTATTGGCGATCTATGATTCATTCCATGTATCGATGTTGAGGAAATATATCCCGGATCCTTCACATGTATTGAGAGAGCAGCCATTGCAGTTAAAGGATAATTTGACTTATGAAGAGACACCGGTGCAGATTGTAGATCACAAGGAACAAGTGTTGAGGACTAAGGTGATTCCTTTGGTTAAAGTCTTATGGAAGAATCACGAGAGGGAGACCGCTACTTGGGAGCCAGAGGGCCTGGGATGCACTGTCAAGATCTCACTTATTTCCCACATGAGTGTATTTTCCTTTTCCTTTCTTTGGAGTTTAGTTATTCATTCGAGGACGAAATGTTCCTAAGGAGGGAGGATTTTGTAACACCCCGTCCCGAGAGGTGTACAGTACATGTAACTGTGGGGGCGTATACGAGCACTAAGTACCATTATAATAGTTTTGGGAGTTGTTATTACAAGATAAAAATTAGGAACCCAAAATAGTACTGTAAGGGCAAGTGGTAAATCCAAAGGATATAAGGCATAATTTATAAAGATATGCCAAATGAATAATGCTGTTGGATATCAAATATTAAAAGATGGAGGACCAAATTTAATCAAAGTAGAGATAAGCTATTATACAAATATCAAGAGTTGATGTGCAAATATTAAAGAGATGAGGATTTATTGCAATTAATGAATGTTAATATTATAATAATGGGAAAACAAACTAAAAGTCATTTGGTCTCCAAAGTTAGCTCACGTAGGGAGAGAGAAGGAGCAAGGAAAAGAAGAAAGAAAGCAAGGAAGAGAAGAAGAGGAAGAAGAAGGAGGAGGAGAAGTCCAAAGATTAAGGTATGTTTGTCTTAGGATCATATGTATATTGGATTCTTAAGCTTTGGTATGGAGAATAGATGCTCCTTTGGTCTAGGTTGGGTGCAAAGATCACACAAACCTTTGAATTGTTGGGATTATGAGATTAAAACCCCAATTGGGAGAAAATAACCATGGAATCCCCTCTCTTATTTAGTGGTTTTCATGGAAGAATTGGAGGACCTAGGTAGAGTTCTTGCATTTTCACTCTAGGGTTTTGTGGTTTGAAGTCTCCAAATCACCAATTCAAGTGTTGTGAAGTTGAATGGATGAATGCTGTTGGCTTTGATGAATTGTTGTAAAAAGGAGAAATGTTAGGTTTTAAAGGAAAATTTTGTCACCCTGTAAAACTCCCTGTGTTTGTTTTTGGCTATATTAATTTATAATCATCCAAATGAATTGATTCTAAATTGGCAGTTGTCCGATAAGAGATAGGGGCTACAAATGTATAGAAGGGACCAAGAGAAATTGTAGCCTAAGGTTCTGTAAATACGGACTGCAGAGTTTCAGTAGTTCATCAATTATGCCTCTGTTTGGGTATGGTTGTAGTATTTTTACATAAGTGAGTTTCACCTATCCAAATTGGAGTGATTAAAAAATTTTGCAAATAGACCTCTAGTGGAATAACATTCTGAAGCTGAGTGCATGCAAATTGTAAGCCAAAGTCATAAAATTTGTTATCAGTGGAGCTATGTGCAGATTCTGTTCTGCCAATTTGAGTAATCTAGATATAAAATACAATAACTTTTTTGAGTTCTGGTGATCCAAATTGGGTGATTCAAATTGAGAAGAAATCAAGAACTTAGCTTCAAATGAGTGAAGAAACCATTTCCAATTTATGGAGTTAAGATCCCAGAAATCAAGGATAAATAGTAGGTGATTCAGTGAGTTTGAGTCAAAACATGTTATAACTTGTGTTAGGTGGTTGAGGGCCTAGAGAAGGCAAATTAATTGAAATTTGTGTGAGATGTCATTGGATATAAAAGACTGATCTGAGAGTTTCTATAAATTTTGAAGACCGTTAATAATTTTTAATATAAGTCTAGGAGTATTGCTGGTAAAGGTTACCAAAATGAGTGTTTTTTGGCTTTTTAGTGCTCAAGTGTAATTTTGTTCATTATTTAAATGAATGTATGGTAATTAAAATAGAGGTTATGATTAATGTAGTTAGGTTTGACAACACGTGAGCCGACGTCTTACTAGTAGCATGGGAGCGACGCCCACCCAGCCTCAGAGAGACGCTTGATGGAGCACGCTGGATTCGCTGCAAGTGGTTCAGCCACTCAAGATATTTAATTTTGCAACATGGATGTTGGCACGAATATGGTAGTTAAGAAAAAATATTTGAAAAGAGAGTTTTAGAAATTCTTAAACGAAAGTTGATTTGTGCTTTTGACACTAGCTGACACTGGCAAATGTAATTTTAAAACCTGGCGTATATTCCTTTAAGATATAATGAGGTTTAGCGCAGACGACGCAATAAATTCATTCATAGTCAAGCCACAATAAAGAAAAATTGTGGCAATTACGCCGACGACGCAGAAAATTCCGTCTCGTGAAGGTTTCGTTTCATAGAAAGTATAAGCGCCGGCGTTGGCGCATACGCATACCCCCACGAAGGATTATTCAGATAGTTTGGCGCACTAATGCGCCAGCAAATTCCGCCGTAGCGCCTTAGTTTTAGCAATTGCCACCACATGCGCGAAATTGTATTTGTGAAGCTGCTCAGTGATAAGCTTTAGCGCCTCACGTGCATGCAAGAAATTCCAGAACGAGTGGTTGAGATGACTTAGTAAGCTTCACGTTGGCGTTAGTTTTAAATTGCCCGTGGTGGTTAAAATAATTAAAGGATATACATAGGGGCTTTTAATGCAAATTGCAAAACAAAATGATAAAATTGTCATGTTAGGTGTATGTGATATATATCTTCGTACCAACTTGTTTGTTCATTTGTAGCTATATATATACCTAATCGTGTGCTATCATGATTTAATGTGATCGTCATCATTTTGCTGTCTATATAGTTGTGCTGATTTACACCCATGATGAAAACTTATAAGCGGGATGGATATGTAATTGAACAATATATTTAGGATTTTTGAAATCTGTATATTTGTAAATATCTTTGTAAAATACGCATGCATGGTTTTGGAGAAAACAGGTTATGGCTTTAAATTCTTGTTGGATTGATCCTAACTTATATTTTGATGAGGACCAGAGGTCCTTTATGATTGTAATTGAATTTTGGAAAATATTGGGAGTTTATTTTTTATTGTGATTTTGGTATTGGCTTACCACTCGTGCAACATATGTCGGATTTTCGTTAAATCTGAATGATTTTTGATAAAAGTGAAAATAATCATATTTTTGAAATATATATAATGTTTTTTGAAATAATATATATTTAAAATTATTATATCATTGTATATATGCTATATGTTTTTTATTCTTTAATTAGTAATAAAATGATGTATCATTAAAATATTAAAAATATAAAAGATAAAAGATAAAAATAGTATTTATAATAATAACTATAATTTAAAATAGTTTTTTTCTAATTGATAAACATAAATTCAATTGATATTAATATCACTATTTATTTTCAAAAAAACTTCAACATATTTATGATAATTCTTTATCAATTATAATATAATAATTTTGCCATCAAATTATAAAATAAAAAGCTGTTACAATATTAGAGATCAAAGATGAGATGAAATCTGCCTTTGAAAAAGTTAAAGACCGGCACGGCCACAAAGTCCGGCCTGAAAAGAAAGCTGGGTACTTTCCATTTTCATTCTATGTTGTGAATCAATTTCAGAAATAGCATCATAACACTTTGGTGGATTGACTGTTCAACAATCCACAGCCAAACATTATTTCTGTGGTATGAGAAACTCTCAGTTTCAAATACAAAGGAACGCATACATCCATTCAGAGGGAGGTCATGTCACATGGGAAGCACAACTTGTCGTTGAGCTATCGAGAGGCTTAATTAGAATCGGAGAAGACCTTCTATGTTTCATAGCTTTTCTAGGAATTAATTTAATATCGCTTTACTTCAGACTTTTAGAATCTCCTATAAATCAAGCCGATACTAAAGGCTTTGGTGACTTTAATAAAAATCAGAAGTTATCGGATATGGTACTCTATGTGATGGTCTCTATTCAGTATATTTGCAAGATAAGAATTCTTATAACAAATTGTTAACTAGTGGAATTGTGTTATATGAATGAAGAATCATCCTTATTATAACCGAGATTAAGACACATCTCCACCAAGAATTAAAAGGTCAGAATGAAAGTGGTACATATCTTAGAATTTACTATTGACTTTGAGACATGTTTCGATTGGCATTAAGGAAACCAAACCAACAAGTAAAAATGGCGCAAATATGAGTAAACTTGTTAGAAATTATACATACAAACATTTGTTGTCCCCGACATGGATGGTGACTTTGAAACACTTCATCACTCCATTGATGCACTACTCACACGTTGTTACGTATCTCTGCGCTACGCTCGCTCTGCTGACGAAGCTACAGCCTTTTAAGGCATTCAAGGCTGAAGTAGAGAAACAATGCAGAAGCAAATAATGATAGTAAGGTCAGAGGTGTGAGCCAATAAGGATCATGAATGAGTATTCTTAAGGTATTCAAGGCTGAAATTATCTTTCCGAGGTGATTGGCTACCCAACGCTGGATTCTCGCTAGCTGAGTGGGACTCTAGAAAGTCCACATCAGGTTGCATTTTTTATGCAAGTAATAGGTGGGAGCTTGTCTTGGAGGAGGCGGAAAGTACTTGACAACCACATCCTCCTATGGAGGTTGAGCTCTGCTTCTCGTTTTGAGGCCACTTAATACGGTGTTTGGCTCAAGAGTTTTATAGCTGGTTTGGGGAGTCACATCTCATCCAAAGGCCACTGAGATTAGTACACAGACAACTCAACTCACATTTTCCGGCTAAGAATGAAAAAGTGGAGTCGAAAGAATAAACACATTGACATAAAGTACTTAGCCATCCGAGAACGCAGCTAAAGAAACGTAAAGTGGCCATTGAGCATAATGAGGTTAATGATTGCAAATCCTTTTACTAAAGGCATGTCAGTATCGACTTCTGTAGAACATAAAATCAAATGGACTGAGTCTATGTAGTAATTCTAAAGTTTGTATGTATTATTATTCGCTATTAATGAAACTCCTTATTCAGTTGATGTTTCTTCTATATAAAAATACATTTCATTTTTACACAGATAGAGAAATACTATTAAGTTTTAATTCAGAATAAACATAGGGTTTATTCAAAGTTAAAGGTTGTTAGAGGGACATATATTAGATACATGGAATATAAACATCTAATTTTTAGAGGACTTGTTGTCATGATTTATATGTTTATTCCCTATTATAGGATATTGAATTTATAACCAAGTGGGAGAATGTTGGTTTCTTCTTCCTCAGGTAAAACGTGTCATAATGTATCTTTTTAAATAAGGGGTCTATAAATTATAAATTAATTTATAACAATTACGGGTTAATAGAATGCATTAATGAGATTTAATGCATACACCATATAGGATGAGCTTGGTTTCCTATATTAAAAGTTTTTTCTTATTGGGTCCCTGCCAACAAGTTTAGATACTGCTCAATTTGTTCACACCATAGAAGACAGAGATACCTCAGCACCCGAAGATCCCACCAGTCTTTTTTGTCAAGATCTCTTTCCAACAAATGGGTGGAGGTAAGTCCCACACTGTTTTTTTTTTTTTTTTTTTTTTTTGGCATCTATGAGACTGCAAAGTCTTACAACATTATCTAATTAGATTTAGGAACTCACTGGATGGAATCGTGGAACCCACGTTGTCCGATTACAGTTTGATTTCTTAATAGCAACCTTAGTTCATAAAAACCACTTTCGTGACACGCTTAGAATCGTATGTTTTATTTTATATAATAGAGGAAAATCACAAAATCACAACAACTTATTTTTTTCTATGTCATGGTTATCTAACTCCTCGGTGATTACAAAGGATAGGTGCATGACTTTTTTTTTTCTTTTTTCTTTTTTTTTTTTTTTTTTTGCGTCTAATATCATAACTCATAAGACCCACTAGGCACAATTGGAACCTCCATTTTCCAAGGCCGCTTAAAGTGTTTCTAATCAAAACACTTTGCAGTTTTTAAATAAAAATGAGGTGCCTTGTAATATTTTTAAAAAGTACTTTGACGGTAATGATTTCAAGTGTTTTTTTAGAGAAGCATTCGGAAGGTGGCTTTTAAAAAAAAAACACTTTAAAGGTTTTCAAAGGTTTCTAAAATATTCCACTATTTTTTATACTCCTTTTCCTTTTGGCTCTCATCTTCCTCCTTAATTCTTGCATGAGATGAGACTCAATAATTGGAAACTCTTTAATTTAATATCCTGCTAACCCTATTGTACTCCCCATTTTTTTCTTACAATAGTTTGGTTGGTTTGAAATTCAAAATTTATGTAGAATTTTATAATACAATGATTGTATTAGTCCATTTTTTTATAAATATTATTGAAATAATTTTTCCTACAATCATAAATATAATTATTTTATCTATTTTATCTATTTATATATATATATATTGTGATAAAAAAATTTATTTATTAAATAATATTTTCTTTTTTCTAATTAAATTGAATGTCCTTTTAGGTAATTTAATAATATTAAAATTTTTAGCATATTACGCTTGTGTTATAACTAATTTCCTAGATTCTAAAAGTCAAGCTGACTAGGTTCCCACCACAAGCCACCTAACTGGAAGTAATGAGGTCGCGAACCTGCCTGACCAAGACAGTCATGATCTGGCCAATAGGCTAGGTCTAGCTTTGGTATTTTATGTTCGCGAACCAACCATGCCTTGTACTAAGCGCACTTGCAGGTTCGGCGAACAGTTTGAAAGCTCTAGGACAAAAGTGTGCTTAGTAGGCCTAAGAATTAAACTATTTTTTACTGATAATTAACAGAATAATCCATAGTTTAACCGGTCTTCTTTAATTAGTCACAACACACTGTTTAATTAGAATAATCTCATGTTTGGAACGCCCTGCATATCCTGTTTGGCCGATCATAAAGATAAGCCGCATTAAACAGGCTGAGCAAATAACCAGGGGCTCATACCTTCCAATTACTTACAACATCTCCTAGCTCACTTCCCTGGAGCAATTAACTATTTTGATGGCAACATCACTTCTGAGATTGAAGTTGGATCGAGCTTGAATATCTCGACTGTTATATGAGAAGATTATTGCCCCCTCACCTGCGTCTGAAGAGATGTGTACCTTGATTTTTCTTCTTTATTGCCTGCCGGCCATTCCACCGTCAATGATCTGGATTTATTGGAGGCTTCTGCACTGGAGGCTTGGACGGCTGAGATGGCGTCTGGCCATATGGAAAAGGATTTATGGTTTTGTAATCTGATGTTCTTAACATTCTGGATGGAGGTTTGAAGCTTGAAAGGACATTATGCTATACCGGAGTTGTTATTTAGCAATCTGGGTACGGTTGATTTCCTCAATCTCACTAGCAATTTATTTAAGGGCCATTGTCATCAAATATTTCCAGCCTTCATGCTTCAATGAAAGCTTCAAATTCTTTTGCCACTTCCCCTCCCCACTATGATCGACTTCCCAACCACGCTTTCAACAACTCCACATCCACCCTTTCCCAGTTTCAGACAGAAACTGACATGATCCATAAAGAATTCTTCTTAATGATCCCAAATGGTCAGTCAAGTGCAGTTTTTCATTTTTCATTATCGGAAAATATTAATAATTTACAATTTCTTTCAGGTTCTTCTTTTTCTTTCCTACACTTTCTTGGCAAGCAACCAAACAGAACCTTCCAATTTAGACAACACACAAAAATTCAAATCCAGCAAGGAGAAATCTGTAGACTCAACAATGAGATTTCTCAGATAGCCTTCCTCAGAGGAATCCCCCAAAGTCATCCCAAAACCCGCTCAGTAAAATGAAAGGTCCTAGTTCCGTTTCTCTATCCTCGTTAGGCAGCGCAAGAAAACATCAGTGTTTGAATTTTCTCTGGCTCTAAAGCACCCCCCAAACTGCAGCGTTTTGATACCATTTTTTTTCATTTTTTGAGTTATTTATGCCAGAGGTGTCATTATCTCCAATCGCAATTCCACATCAGCTCCGCCAAAAGCCAGCAATGAGGGTTGGTTCTTGGGATTACCGCCGCACTTTCAGATCTTGTACATCGGAGCAATCTTCCAATCAAAGTTGTCGATCTCTTCAGATCTTGTACACACGAAGGAGCAATCTCTCAAACAAAGGGAATGACTGAGTTGGCACAACATCTCTGGCAATGGTGGTGAGGAGGGTTAAAGAGGAGGAGGAGAATAACGCTTAGGGCACAACGCTCCTGCAGCGGGTTCCACCTAGCTGAATTATGCAACGACCCATCAAATCTGGCGGCTGTGATGTATGGCGACAATGGTGGTGGGAGGAGGAGGAGAAGGCGCTGCTAGTGGAGAAGGAGACAGGGAGTGGGGATAAAACTAATTTTAAATAATAAAAATTTTGGGGACCACTATATGACGACACATGGCAAGAGATGATGGATCAAATTGTTTATTACATAGGATATGTTACAACATCAGAGTAATCTGCTCTCAATAGTTTCCTAACCTAGTCCCTTCCTTTTCCATATATTTAACTCAACTCTTTAAACTAACTGGAGTATATAGGACTTATTGACACCTTTTTTATTTGATTTATATAATAAACTTTAATAAAATATATTATAAATAGATACATTATGTTTTTTTTTTTTTAAAAATAACATAGAAATAGAGGAAGGTCATCAGCGTGGCCTATGGGCTAGCAAACTATACCCAAAATGAAGCCTATGACCTAACTTCTAAAACAGTCTCGGACTGGCTTATCCCCGAGCCTGTGTAGGCCTTTTAGGACCCTAGGTCTCGACTAAAACATTTTGCCAAGGAGTGACAAATCATCCACACCTGCTAAACACAACTTATTGGATAACAAATACACATAACACAGACCAAGATATTACTGTTTTTCCTCCCACACAACATACCGTTTCCACAAGAGCAATTCTGAAGTTTGTAGGCATCGAGGTGTCCAGCTTCATACCTGGTCCGATCTTAGCAATGATTTTGTCATCAATAGCTACAAGATAAAGATCTGTCTGATGCCAGAATACGCACTGTGCCGCTTGCTCTGATCCTATCTTCTGATCCTAATCATTGCCAGCTTAGGAAATCTCCTCCTTCAAACCTCAGTCAAAGAAGTGGTCATAGATCTGCCACAAGTATAGATGAAATCAGTTTACAGAACTCAATTTGAATTGGGTAAATTAAGTTTAATCTCTATTCATTGATGTGAACATGATCTTGTACATCCGAAATTGATAGAGAAAGTTCCTGAAACTATATAGTAATGGGATTCCTCTTAACTTAGTAAACGCATTTTAAAGCCGTGATGACCCTTGATTCGCGAAATATCTATATGGTTGGATCAGGGTTAATACAAATGATATTAAAGTCAACTTCTGATCTCAAAAGAGCAGGTGCTCTATTTGGCTCGAGGGAGGTGCTTGTTCGCTTAGCCCTCCAATCCCATTGCATGGTGGTGCTTGTCACATTCTATACTCCGACACGCGATAAAGTTCTCGACACTACACCTCTTAACCTAGTTAATACCTTTAAAGCCATGAGGATCCCTTTGAACCTCAAGTGACAATATTTATAAGGATTTGACCGGGCATTTACATGATGCACGGGCGTCAATCTACTAATTTTATGAAAATCGTGATTGTTATAGGTTGCTGTCATGACTTGAGGGAGTAAAAAGATCGTGGAAATGGACC
The DNA here is from genome assembly GCA_016808115.1 of Tetrastigma voinierianum. Classification (NCBI taxonomy): domain Eukaryota; kingdom Viridiplantae; phylum Streptophyta; class Magnoliopsida; order Vitales; family Vitaceae; genus Tetrastigma; species Tetrastigma voinierianum. The sequence continues at coordinate 35,502 of JAEQBH010007920.1, read as the reverse complement.
ACCCAATCATTTCCACTCTCATGATCTTTCCGAACTAATTCTAGGAAAAAGAAAAATGAAAAGAAGGTATATATGAGAAATTACTATGGGATGGGAATGTCAGATGAGTGAGGATATAAACATATCCTCGCATGACTTTGTCCGATGGGAATGGCCAATGTTTCTTTTGTGTAGGAACCTGTGCTGCACTATCAACGAAAGTCACAGCATTTTCCGCATTAATCCAATCTTTTCACCCATTCCGTGAAGCTCCCACGATGACCATCTTGGTCAGACCGCCATCAATACTTCCATAAGAAAGAGGATTCCAAATTTCCCCAACTCCGCAAATTCTGCCTAGTGTTTCCCTATGTACGCCTTGGTGATATCTTGGGAGATTCAGTTAAAAATTCGACCGCCATCCATCGGATTTACTTCAGTCTTTATCCATCCAATCTGATAGCTCTCGTTGGACCTGTGCATGATGATCAATGTGTCCGAGCCCATTGAAGTCTCAAGCCCAAAGATTCGACAAATTCCTATGATAAAAATGTACCATATAAGGTATAATTGATCATAATAAATATCCTTAATATATATATATCCAAGAACAAATTAATGTATAATTTTTCATAATCAAAGATGCTAGAAGCAACTCTAATCTTTTTGACTGCAAAACATACCGACTGGCTAAAGATATTTAAATAATTTTCAATGATATCTATAAGTACACAAAATATGAATAATATCCAAATTATGACATCAACAATATAGGCTCAAATAAAATATCCAAATTAAATCCATAAGAGCCTTTTTTTTCAAGATTGAATTAAGTATAAATTGAAATGATATAGGCTCACATAAATTGAATCACATCCAAAATTCATTAAAAATTGAGATATTAATTTAAAATCATTTATCATTAATAAAATATATACAAAATAATAATTTTAATTGCATGAAATTAATATCCAATTATTCTGATACATACAATATATGTTATACTAAATTATTGTTGGGACTAAACATCAATTGGGCATGTGGCCCAATGGTAGCTTGTTGGTTTATTGGTCAAGGAACCTTAAGTCCATGCTTTTTTTTTTTTTTTGATGAAAGAAGATTATCGAACAAAAACTTACAAAGACAATTGGAAAACCACAATAATCATGAAAGCCGATATTTGTAATATCTTAGTCCCTGTCTAATTCTCCCTACATACCTTTTCTTATATTTTACTATTTTATCCATAATAAGGTTATAATTATTCGTATCAGTTTATGGCCAAACATTGCATTATCCAAAGATAAGGATTTCCTATCCATGCAACTGAAAAGGAGGTCTTCAACCTCTGCACGAAAGGGATCCCAATTCGCTTCGTAATTCCCAATTAAAACCCACATTTTTCCCATCAATAAAATGTGATTTGTATACCAAAATTCATGAAAATTCATTTCCAGCAATTCCTATAGTATTTTCTAATTCAAAACATCACAAGGCAAAGGCAAAAATTATACTGCTTTGATACCAAATAAGAGAAAGCACAATCTATTCATGCTTTTGATTCCAATACATTCAAAACACACAGCATTTCAATAGATAAAGATTCTTACACCAGCCATTGCTTCTTCTTCAATTGAACTGATAATCAAATTGGGTTGTTTCTTCCAAGATCTCCTTTCTCACATCTAATGATGGTGTATTCCCAGTGAGAACAAACTTAGGGACCAACACAATGCTCGCCTCACATTTATAAACCCCGCCATCATGTAGGAATTGAGAATGACTATGGGTAATCTTAGCTTGAGAAGCCAAACATTTCTTCATATGACCATCGACATAATTCACAAAGGGTCAGATATAGACCACACTTTGTTGAAGACGGCGACAACAAATGCACCATTGACATGTTTTATGCATGGTCGATATGGACCACACTTTCTTGGTGAAGGCGGCAAAAGAAAATCGCCACATTCTACCTAAAATCACCATCCATACCCTTTATATAATTTTATTTCTTAATAAAGTGGTTATTCCTGGCATCTGAGTTTTAATCGCTTTTTTGCATTCACCGCCGCCTCGCTTTGGCGCGGTGGCTTTGTGTCGCCTTGTTACACCTTTGATACATCATTTATTCAAGCACGATTCAAACGGGCAAAGCTGTGATTCAATCATAAAAATCGATCATGGTCATAATATGCTGTATAATTAGAGTCATAGATATTCTAATCACTATAGTAATATCAAATTTGTAGGTTTTGTTTTATTTCATTATATTATTAACCCGGATTTTTGTTTCATTCTATATGGTTTTTAGCGACTTTGATTTTGTGATGTATTGCTAATTTTACCATAAATGAGCTTTCTTTTGAAAAATTGGCTTAAGTTGAGTTGAGTTCCAATCGATTGTTTCTTAATTTGGATCGGGGTTGGGTTAGCAATCAATTTGACTAACCTTCCCAAATCGTGATATATAGTTTCACATTAAATGGTTTTCTTTTTCAAAAAAGGTTTAGCTTAGCTGAGTTCCACCGATTGTTTCTTTAATTTGGACTGCCAGTTAGCAATCAATTTGACTAACCTGCCCAAATCGCATATATATATATATGTGCATTTTTTTTTACTTAATGTTGAATAAAACTTTTATTTAGCTTAATGTTGAGTAAGGCTTAATTGTTTTAAATACTAAATCGTTGTTTTTTTAATATTTAATTTCTATTATGCTAAGCTGTTGTTTTATGCTTAAATCAACATCTAAATATATTAAAAAAATACTTAAGTGAGTATTTGTCCGTAATGATGATATCTTTGATTTTTTAAGAATATAAATATTTCGTTGGGAAATATTTTAAATAACTCAATTAGTAAAACTAATCATTTATATTTCTTTTTCTAAAGAATGACCCATAATTGACAAAAACCTTTGTCATTTCATGTATTTACATATATTCCTTGAAAATAAATTATTTTTATAAGAAAACACAAGGATATTTTTATCAAATATGAAATAAAATAATGTTGATTAGATTTCTTGAAAACGTAATTTTCTTAAAGGTCTTTCAATCACCTTTACTATTATGATAAATAAAATAAAAATTGTATATTAACATATTTACAAAAAAATTAAATGATAAATAATTTATTATTATCATTATTACAAAAAAATAATTATTTTATTTATCTATTTATTTATTTTATATAATAAAATAGAATATATATATATATATATATAATGATTTAAAAGTAAAATAGGTTTTCAGATTTTTAAAATATTTTAAATATTCTATATAGATTTCAAAAGATTTTAAAATATTTTATATAGATTTTAAAATATGTTTTTTTTCTGAATAAAAAATCAAATATTTTTAGCTTTTCTATTCAAAAAATTTTAAAAATTCAGAACATGTTATACAAAAATAAAGTAAATAACAATCTATGCTAAAAGACAAACCGCGTTTAAATATGTTTTAATATTATGACGTATCTATTAGGTTCAAAATAGATATTATCTTTTTTTCATCATGGAATGGAGGTACAAATGTTAAACGCTTTTATTGAATTATGAGCAGAGCCAGAAATCAAGTGTGGTAAGATAGCTTTGTTTTGAAACCAAAGATCAAGGATTCAAACCCAGTAGAACAATTTTTTTCTAGGTACTCCAGGAGCAAAATGACCCTGCCTAGGCACTATTTACTACTTATGACTTATGACTTATGAGGGCCTGGAATTAAAGTCATATTACAAATGTTAGATGCATGACTTTTTTTTTTGTGTGTATATTATAACTCATGAGAGCCTACTGGCACAAATGAACAATATTTATAATGCTGATAATGGAATGGGAATTTACATTCAACTGCTGCCAAACAATGACTTATTGGATTATGAAATACAGTATATTAATATGGAATACGGACAAATATATTACGTTTCTCCCACACAGCATAATTGTTTCAGAAGTAGCACTTGAAGGTTGTAGGCACGACAAGCCTAAACATCATACCTTGTTCCACCTTAGCAATGATTTTGTCATCGATATACTACATAAAGATCTGGGTCAGATGCCAGAATACGCACTGTGCTGTTGGAGTTTTGATCCCATTCCTATCCTGATCATTGTCAGATTAGAAATCTCCTCCTTCAGACCCCAGTCAAAGAAAATAACAGAACTGTCACAAGAAAGTACAGATATGAAATTAGTTCACCAGAAACTCAATTCTGAATTGGGGTAATTTGATCAAACAGGTAATGAACTAATAATTATCTGGGGAAAAGAAAACAGTGAAAAGAAGGTATATATGAGAAATTATTATGATGGAATGCGATGGGTAGATGAAACATATCCCTGCATGACTTTGTCCGATGGAATGGCCAACGTTTTTGTGTAGAACCTGGTACTATGATTATCAACTAAAGTCACAGCATTTTCCGGCATTAATCCAATCATTCCCCGAGGCCCTCCATTGGGAGTCCTAATCTCCACACCCCTTTCCATCACAGCTTAGCATCCCTTCGTTGTAAAATCAAACGAGTCGCGAACCTCCAAACAGCTTTCACCATTCCATAAGCTCCGCTCATGACCATCTTGGTCGCATCTGGCCATCATTACTCATAAGAAAGAGGATTCCAAATTTCCTACTGCAAAATCTGCCTAGTGCTCTATACAGCTTGCGGATATCTGGTGAGCATCCCCAGCAAAATCGACCACATCCATCAAAGCCTATTTCAGCCTTTAACCACCCATTCAATCTGATAGCCTGGACCTGTGTATGTTTAGATGATCAATGTTCGAGCGCCATTGAAGTCTGCTCCAGCATCGGGATTTCCTGTGCCTCCGGAACAGGAAGTTGTGTTCCCATTTAGTAATGTCATCGATGCAGATGCAAGAGTGGATCCCAGTCAAGGCGATCATTCAAGTTCCTCCTCAAAGATGTTCCATCTTCCATCTGAATCTTGCCTTCAGCAGTCCTCTGTGGGTTTATAACTATATCTGCAAATAATTTGATGCCATTGCTGTGAAATTCCTTTTATCAATGTTTTTAGCTCATCTTAAGTACCATACTGGATGCGTCCAGATCATATAGCCTTCCTGGTAAATACCCTTCAACAGAAAATAAATCACAACAACATAAGAGCACAAAATTATTTTAAAAGCCTGTTCATGTAATCACCCCACCCCCACCCCCTTACCCCCCCGAGTCGCCTATTTTAATGTTAGAATATGTCTCTAAATTCCTATTTTGTATTAATTCATTTTTGTGAAGAATATTGTATATAGTAATTCCTTAGTTGTTATATTATTAATATTATATTTTTAAAGAATAAGGACAATTGTTAGAATATCTCAATAAATATTATGGTTATGAGGGAGAAAAAGTTAAGAGAGAGAGATTGGCTTGTAAATGCTATATTCTGTAGCTGTGATGGGCGGCTTTAGGATTGAGAGTTTTATGAGGTATTTCTGGTGATATGAGTATTCTAGTATTTTTTAATTGTGATTTTCCAGTTGTTGGCAATGCTTTGATACTTTAATCTTGTACTTATGTTTTGGTGAATAAGTGGGAAAATTCTCTTTTCTCATCCGTGGATGTGGTAGGTGCAATGATTGGTCAACTTATTAAAACTCTCAGATGCATTTACAAGTAATTCTTTATCTTTTGTGTTCTTGAATTATACTTAGGCATCAAAGCTTTACTTATCTATAATAATGATATCAGAGCTCCAAGTTTAAGACTTCTAAAGAACAAAAGCTAATGTAAGCAATAATAAGATGTAAGATAAAAAGAATTTTAGTTCAAGGTGGAGTTTATTGTTTCTACCTTTTTTGTATTAATTTCTTTTTATAAGAATGTTGTATAAGATAATCTTATATATATATTATTATAATATTAGGTTTTTTATACAATAAGGACAATATATATGAATATCCCTATAAATATTGAGTCATAAGAGGAAAAAGTTACGAGAGAGAGATTGACTTGTGTTGTTATTTTGTGTGTGCAAATATTTAAGGGTTTTTTAGGAATTTAGAGTTTTGGGTGAGGCATTTTATCAGATTATGACATCCTAGTATTTTTTAGGATTTTTGTGATTTTTCCTAGTCGTTCAAATACTTTAATACTTCCTAATCTTCTACTCTCTCTATGTTTTCAAGAATAGTGAAAGATTCTCTCTCATTCGTGGGATGTAGGGCATGATTAGTCGACAACGTTAAAACCTCAAGAGACATTTACATGGATTTCTTATTCAAAGTATTTCTGAATTCATATTCACATGCATCAAAGCTTCCGGGATTCATAATACTAAATATGTCAAAAGAAAATTAAAAAAGAAATCAAAATAGAAATCATAAGAAAACACCCAATAGATTCTTAATCAATTTGTTCATATAGCTAACCTTCATTGCAAATAACTTTCAACAACTCGAATAGTTAAACTAACTCTCTCACTGAAAAATGTCCTGACTTTCTCAAATAAACAAGCACGGAACAAATTTGAAGAGGTGGATCGAATCCACCTCCTTCAATCCACTCACACTGTTAAAACAACCAACCTATCTATAAGATTTGTTCCACATAACATCATCCTTCTTAACAAGACCACCTTTATTCAAAAACAAAAACAAGAACCACTCAAGCTGGCACTGTTATACAAACAAGCAGCACCTATAATAATCAGAACTGAGAAACAAGAATTTGAGATTGCGAAATATACAGTAATGGCTTCGGAATGGCACCATTACAAGCTCAACAAAATATAATCTCAATGATGTTAAGTATCGTGTTTCGTTTACCTTCGATGAAGTGTGCAATGAGAGGGTGGAGGAAGCTAAACATGAGTGATTCCATAGCTATTTTCGTGAATGTGGATTTGATGAGGAAATTGTACCAATTCTTTTCTTTGATGATTCCAATTAAAACTCCTACATCAAACTCCTGACTAAGATTATGATTTATACACACAAAAGGAAACACATACGAGGAGAAAGAGAGAGATTATACATGGGACACCTTGAAACAATATTTGGGTGAAGCTTCGCTTATTGTTGGAGGATGATGGTAATATGGATATGAGAGGTACATAAATAGATTGTGCTTGGATTTCTTATTAAAGAAAAAATACTATGTTAGAGGAAATGGGACGAACGTAAAATTAGATCAAATATTAGGTCAATCGACTATAATCGGTCCAAGTCTATCAATACCATTATGATTAACTTATTGCAGCTTCCCACATGACACTCTTGTATAGTAATCCATTTTCAATTCCGATACCCTTTTCCATAATCTTCATAGTTAACCCAACCCAACTTAATAATTAATATCTCACAGGCCAAGTTTAAGGAGTGAAATGACGAACGCAAATTCGACTGAAATATTAGGTTTGGGAATTGACTTTACCCCAGGTCCAAGTCTATCAACACCATTATGATTAACTTCACAGAAGCCTACATGACACTCTTTATAAAAAATCCATTTCAATTCCACACCACATGTTCAGTTTTCAACTCCTACGTTAATCTGATTACATTATTCGCTTTCTGGGGTGATGAATATCCTGGTTAACAAATATATACAATTTCCACGTTCAGAAAATGTCGAACTTTTTTAATTCGCTCTAGAAAACCTTCAAACCTCAAACTTACGCACATAAATCGTGTAATATATCTTTCAATGGTTTTGAGGGACTCCAAAACCGTGACCTATTAGGGTTTTTCCTATATTGCAGGTTTAGTTAAAATAATATTTAAAATACGATGTTTAAAAAAATATTTTTCAATTCTACAACAAATATCGATTTAGGAAAAGAGATAGTTGAAAATCAGGTTTTGAAGAAACTACTTTAATTCAATATCTTTCAATATGTCTTTTGAAAAGACAATTTTCTTTAGTTCATTTCTTTTCTTTTTAGTCCATTTAGAAATCGTATTTGAAAAGATGATTTTCATCTAGAAATCGTTTTTTCAAAAGATTCATTTTTCAATTGCTTTTTCAAAAGACGCATTTTTAATATTAAAATAACTTTTTTATATAATTATAATAAATTATTATATTATACTTCTAAAGATAGTTATTATAAACATGTTGATGCTTTTTTTGAAATAATATGTCGGATGTTAATATCAATTGAATTTATGTTTGTCAAGATTATTTTAAACTATTTTGTTAAAAAGATCATTTTTAAATTATCTTTTGAAAAATTTATTTTGTAATTATAGTTAATATTATAAATATATTTTTATTTTTTATTCCTTTATATTTTTAACATTTTAATGATACATCATTTTATTACTAATTAAAGAATAAAAAAATATATATAAATATAAATATTAAATGATATAATAATTTTAAATATATATTATTTTAAATATATATATATATATATATATATATATATATATATATATATATAGAAGAGTATATATTAATTTTATATATATATATATATATATATATATATATATATTATAAATTAATATGTTTTTCTTATATAATTTATTATATAAAATAGTTATAATAATTATATATATATTTATAAATAGTAAATATTTTGAAAAAAATTTACTATTTGATATTAAAATAGTATTATTTATCAATTGAAATATTAATATGTAAACATGAATATTTTCAATGTTATTTCTCATATTATTATTATTTTACTACATTAAGAAACAACTATTATCAATTTTATATCCATATCTATATAAAACTCATAACATTTCATACTGTTTATAGATTTTTTATGGAAAGCAAGTGACTTGGTAAGAAATGAGCAACATGTTTCCAAAAGGAGAATTAATCGAGTGTTTCACAACGTGTCATTGGGAAGATGAATTTTTATATACCATCATCTGGGATATCAAATGGCTTAACTCCAATAGAGGAGTTGTATTTCATATCTTCCAAAGAGTTCAAACCATTGTTTCAGTCCGAGCAAACGAAGAGGACCCCATTAAGTTGAGAAGAAAACAAGCCAGTGAGCGCACTCCACCGTCGCGACCGCGCGACAAAGGTGTGTTGCGACTGTCTCAATAGTGGATTTTGCCTAACAACTTATTTTCTTTCCAATTGTCAAGAGTAAATTCTTCATTTTAACTCGGATTTGAGTGTGAGGTTTGTTGGAAAACTCTTTGACCGTAGAATGTAACCACGTGTATATCGAATGATGAGTAGAGCAAACTACTCATTACATACCTATGTTTTACTAGTTTTTAGTAATACTTTATGTTAAATAAGTTTCCTAATGCTCTAAAATGTTCATATTTAGTGATTAGGGTCATCTATTTGATGGAATTGTGCTAATTGGAGAAAGACAAACGAAAAGTGGAAATCAGCAAAAGAACAACACAAAGATATATGACCTTTCAATTTTTCTGTATTAATGGGGAGATCATTTGCCTCAAATACCCAGAATTATATCTCTAGACTTCACAAGCTTTCCAACAAGACCAAGATCACTCAATTTGGCATTCATTTATGGGAGACATATTCAAGTGGAACAAAACAGAAGAATCGCTAGCAAAGAACAACAAAACCAGCTTCTACTCTATTGCATTTTAAACTCTAGAAAATGATATATCTGATGGAAATGTTCTGTGTATGGGATTCCCACTTTCTCAAGACTTCGAAAGTCCAAGAATGCGCAATTGAGTCTCGCGGAGAGAGTTATGGTCGCAAACAGTAACGAAGAGACAGCATCATAACTGTGGCCACACACCTGTGGACCCTACGCACCCAAGGTGCCTGAGGAGCAGATTTTTGCAAGTTTATCACAACATGTGATGCATGCCACACCATGTGGAACCTCCATGCAATTCTGCACGGCGAAGAAAGTGAGCCCTAATTTATCCAGCATTTCAAGGCCCATCCGAGGGAGCCTAATGGGGGATATAAATCGACCCTGAGGCTACAAAACGAGGGACCGAAGATAGAGAGATAGGCGTGAGACACCTAGGGTTTTTAGGATGAGAGCCTAGGTTTGAAGACGACTGTGTCGCAGATCGACGCTTAGCCATCATTCTCGGGCCTCGTTTTCTTCCATTTTCTTTGTTTTCCTTGCTTTTCTTTTAGAATGTTTTAGATTAGTTTCAAGGTTTTATGCAACCTTTTCTCCAAACCATGGATTAACACCTTAGTTTTAATTATTTAATCAAGCTTCAGGTTATTGTTGAATGTCTATCTTCATCTCTAATCCATGATTGTATTTGATCAACATAGGCATGCTTAGGCCAGGTTTTGGAGGATCGAGAGTGATAATAAAACCGTAGGGACATGAATAAGATTCCGTATAACCAATCATAGAGTAGAGATGTTGTGTATGAGCACAGATTATAAAAACAAATGCATCTAAGAGTTATGGTTTGAGTGTAGAGATGCACATGACCCACTTTTCGGATAGGTGTCGACGCCGAGAGAGATCAACATTTACACAAGATTAACTTTTCATCAATAAAGGCTCCGAAAACCATTAAATTATTTTTTAAAAACATCATTTGTAAGACCCAGAAATTCCAATTTCAGAAAAGGGCAACCAGACTTCGATAAAATTAAAAATTTTCTAGATCTCGGATGACAAAACAGATTACGCTAATGTCTAAATCTAGCCATCACCGAATTTCATTAATTCCAAGACAAATAAGACTTGCACGCTGAGACATCGAAGACGTGCCAGAAAATGACATTTGATGTGACAAAAAGTCACATATAAATATGTACTCATGTTAAGGCCAAGTTGCATGAGTAGAGAAATGATGGAAACGGGATTACGAGAGATAGTGCCAAGTTTCAAAATAGTATGTTAAGGATATAGATGTCATTTGTAAATTTTAATGAGAAAAGACTAAATAGCCACAGAGTCATCCTCTACCTTCACCTGAGACCAAAACGGGGAAGAACCAAAGAGCAAAAAGTTAGTTTTGAGGGTTTTTGTGATTTAAGAGAGAGAAAGGCGTTTCTTCTCTAGATTCGTCGACCTGATCGTCGATTTCTTCTAGAACAAGAAGGAAAGTTATTCTACACAAAGGAGGCTTACGCTGGTTCGTTTTATGAGTTTCGACAAACCCGGTGAGGTAGGGGGTTTTATCCTACTGTTTTACTCTTGATTTGGCAGCCAGGTAGATGTTTGAGTTGATTGAGCAAATGTGAGGGGTCAGTTGATCCGTTCCTAAATCTTGGAACCGAAATGTGGGAATTGCTGGGAACACTTGGTCAGTCCGTATCAGTTTAGAGATTGATTTGGTATTTGTACCATAATTTATATACAAATTGTGTTTTGGGTGAAAGAAGAGGCCGGAAAATGGGGTGATAATTCTGCCTCCACCAAGAGGAACTGATAGTTGATTGTATTGCCCACGGACAGCTCCACTTGAGTTTTATTTTTTACCGTTAAAAAAACAGTCCTGGTTTAGTAAAATGGACCGTGCAAGGTCCATGTTGGTGCTTGAAATTGATGAAATGAATGGCTTTGATTTGTATGGAAATGATAGGTTAATGCATGAACTTTGTATTAATATGATGTCACAATTATATGAATATAATTCGTATGGGGCCATTGGAGATGAGATTGTGCTTAGCCTAAGTGACAATTGGGTGATGGTTGATATCACATCTACATGGTGGTAATTGTAAATTATGCAACATATGCATGATGGCATATTTTCCATAATATTAGAAGGTTTATAAATGATTATAATGCATCTCATATGCATTAGGGTAAATATGAAATTAGGTGAGTACATTATGAAAATTGAAAGAAAATGAAAACGTTTTTTGAAAATGGAATTTCATTGTAGATGAATTTTCTTGAGAATGGGGCTGGGAGACTATCCAACAGATTATTTTTGATGAGGACCATGACCTGCTGGGTACCTTCAAACACATTCGCTCGAGGGTAGTCCCATATTTTTACCGATACTTCGATAGTATAGTTTCGAAAACAACAAGAATTGTTTTGAAAAGATGTTTTTTCTCACATGGCTTAGGAAGAGGAGTCAAAGAGAATTTATGGGTTTGTTTACTTCGATATCAAGTAAGATCAATTTGCTTGAATGTGTTTACTTTGAAGCATTGCATATACCTTAGGTGGGAGTAACCCATTTGTGTAGATCTGCACTATCAATAGCTCACCTCGTCGAAGTGCAGACTTATTTTAATGTGAGCTTATTCGAGAGACTACATCCTAGAGGCCGCTTTTAGAAGAAAGCCAGTTGTGACTTTGGTTTTGTTATGTACACATGTATTAAAACTCTTAAGTTGATATATGACATAAGGATAATTTTATTTCTCTGAAACTATTGTATATAGTTAAATTTATTCGATGAGTATCAGTATGTTGATGAGCATATTAAGATGTGGCCCAAGAGGGCCGCTTTACCTAATGGGACATGTCATATTGAACTGTCAGGGACAGTTTCATTTGGGCAGAGCCCTCGCATAAAGGAGATCATTCGATTAAGAGATGTCGGCTACCCGACATTCACTAGTGTTTCCGCTGTGGTTGACGGTCAACGACACCCCGACTCAAGGCCACATCACCAAACCCGAGAAAATTCTAATTTTCAAAAGAGTAAATAGTAATTCGTCAAATCCGAATTTTCGATCTCGGATGAAAAACGGACTTCACTGCTGAAATCGCCTCAAGGAATCTTAGCTATCACGTCAATTCGTAGGATAATAAATTTCACGCTTCGGGAGGCATCGAGAGCAAAGATGACATTTAAGTAGCAACAGTGGCTCAAAGTGTGCCATGTCAAATTGTGAGTAAGTCAAACAATGAGAGCTATGGGGCCCATAGGACATAGCGGCATCTCATATGGAAGGAAATCCACTACATGATAAGTGGATAAGGGGTAATACTAAGAGCCAATTAGAATTGGACATGTGGCAAGTGAGAGGACATCTCACTTGACCCCTATCTTCTCCCAACTGGTTTGGGAGGGAAAAAGAGAGAAAGAGAGAGAAAGAAAGAGCTCTTAGAGAGAGAAGCTTTCACTTCTCTCTAGATTTTCCGACAATCGATCCATCAATCCCATGTAGACAAAGAGGGTGAAAGTTGATCCCCACTCGCAAGAGCTACCGCTGCAGTACCAAAGATTGTGGAGTTTCAAGAACCCCGAGGTATGGTCTTCTTACTTGTTTTTTTTTTCTCGCTATGAGTCATTTTAAGGATAGGGGAGTTCAAGGCCTGAATGAATGTATTCAATTCCAAAGATTGGTACTGAGGTGAAATCTCCTAGAGTCGCCTGCGATACCGAGACCGTGGGTTGGACTGTTTTGCGACTCGTGTGTTGTCAGGTTCTATTTGTGTGATTTCCTTCGGGCAGCTTCCAAGATGGGATCACGATTGTTTAATAGCCCACGGAGCTAATTTTTAGCAGTCATTATGAATGAATAACGTGTTGTTTGTATGATTTTCAAGTAATACATGCATGCTCGATATATTAACATGAATTACTGAAATGGCATATTGCATTTCATATGCACCAGTGGTAACCTAGAGTCAAAAGAGGGTATGAGTGCATGACATGAAAAACATGGTTGTCAAATGAATTTCAGGGGAAGACTTTTCCGAATAATTGCTCTCCTGGGAGAGTTGTCCAACAACATCTCTGGAGAATGACCCATGACTCAAGCCTGAGTTATCCAAAGAATTCACCCTGAGGGTCACTCCAGAATTTTATCAGAACAGTATTATGTTTTCAGGAACAAAGACCTTTTGTTTTAAAAAACAAGTGTTTTCACACTTGGCTTAGGCATGCGTGAGGGAGTCGATGAGGCTCAAGAAGTGGGAAATGCAGAGTCATATTCTCATTCATAACATGCAGACATTCGAGAGAATCATGAATTCACTTGAATGTAAAAGCTTCCATCGCATGAGCACTTCGAAGGGGAGTAAAACCAATGAGGAAAATTCAACTACTGGGCATTGCTCAATTCTGTCGTTGGACCCCTTCAGGCAAGAGAGTATTTAGGAGACGACGCCACTAGAGGTCAGTTGGAGAAGAAATCCACATGTGGCTTTGATTATATGCATTATAAAAACATGTATGAAATATTCGATTGAAACATGTTTGTATAAGAGTGTAGTTAACTCTGAAACTATTGTAATATAGTTTGTTGTTTTGGTGAGTAGGATGTAAGGGCTCGACGGGCCATTTTTAGTCATGTTTGAGTCTCTGTGTAGAGAGATTACCATTTTGTGGCATCAGACACTCAATGGCTACTAGAGTTTCAGGGTTGACGATTGTCAACTGACCCCGGGCTCATGGGGAGGCCACAAATTGATGTAGCTAGGTGAAATTCAACTCGGATTTTCTTTATAATTTGTTTACTTATTTAATTAAATCACAAACAATTTTGAGTCATCCGATTGTATAAGACTAAATTAGAATTGCAATTACTGTGCTCATTCCTCGTGGAAACACAATTAACTCACTACTTTATTACTTGTATACAATGTGTGTAATTATAAGATAAAGAGGTGAATTTAATTCACACGCACGTGGGCCTATCATTGAACCATCTGATCTCTCTCCGTGATAATACATAAAACATTACCTCTCCCAATGACGCAAGCAGTAAGACAATTCGCTTGGACTCTTCTTTGAAACATGTTGCCTATTTCTTGTCAAATCACTTATTTTCCCCATCAAGAGTCCTACAAAATCAAGTTTAGAGGAAATGTTATGAGCTCTACATGAATATGAATATAAACTACTAAAATAGTATGAAATAAATTAAAATATAGATGAGTTTCACAATTATAAAAAGTCAGAAGATTTTTCATTTATTGTTTTATTTATGTGGAGCAAAATAATTGTATGTAGAAGTGATATTTATGTATATTGTATGTAGCAGCAATTTTATATTGTTGCTATATATTTATGTATATTTAGGGCGAAACTCGAACGCTACCCATCGCATCGTAGATAAATTTACAAATTCATTATTTTTAATATCAAATACTAAATATAAATATATAGTTTCTATGTTATTGTTGCTATATTTATGTATATTTTTAGGCTTTAAACTCAAACGCCACCCACCGCACTTAGATAAAATTTACAAATTAATATTATTTTTAATGTCAAATACTAAATATAAATATATAGCTACAAGAAAATACTATATATATATATATATATATATATATATATATATATATATATATATATATATATATATATATGTATATATATATATATATATATATATATATATATATATATATATATACTTTTAAAATATGATTATTTATAAATAATTTTACAAGACAACTATACTTATCCTATATATTGAATTTATCAAATAAAATAAAATAACAAATTTTATAATGCTTAAAATCTTATCTCTAAAGTTGAAAGTTTTATTAAAAAAATTGTTTATTAAATAATAACTTAATTTATTCTTCAATACCAATCATGTTTGTTGGTTTACATATGATTACGATTTCATTTTTAAATTGATTGATGTTCGAATCTTATCTTTTAAAGTTGATTTTTTATGCAAATTATTTATTAAATAATAAATTAATTTATTATTTAATAAAATTGATAATACGCTTGTTTATGATTTTTTAATAAATTTCACCTAAATAAATTGATAATAGTTGCTTTAATCCTTAAGTATGAAAAAATAAATGAGAAACAATCAAAAATATCTATATTTTTTATATCAATACGCTTTTTGATAAATAATATATTTAATATCAAATATTAAATATATTTTTTAAATATTACTATTTATAAATAATATATCATAATTGAGATAATTATTTTATAAAATAAATTATATAAGAAACAAATACCTCTTGATATATATATATATATAATGTTTTGAAATAACATATATTTAAAATATTATATCATTGTATATATGTTATATGTTTTTATTCTTTAATTAGTAATAAAAATGATGTGTATCATTAAAATATTAAAAATATAAAAGATAAAGATAAAAATATATTTATAATAATAACTATAATTTTAAAACAGTTTTTCTAATTGATAAACATAAATTCAATTTGATATTAATATCAACATATTTATTTTTCAAAAAAACACTTCAACATATTTACATACTTTGTCAATAAATTATAATATACAATTTATTATCAAATTATAAAATAAAAAAAGTTGTTACAATATTAGAGATCAAAGATGAGATGTGCCATTGAAGAAATCAGTTTTTTAAAAGAAGGATTGTAACGTAAGGTCAAAGTCTCGGCTTGAAAAGAAAAGTACTTCATTTTCATCTCGTATGTTAGAATCAATTTTGCTAAATGAAAGCAATTATAATAGGTGGATTGGATTCTGGTTCAACACTCCATGTTTCAAATACCTTGGGTGGTATGAGAGAAACCTCAAGAAGCCGCAAGCAAAGTGAGAACGATACATCCATTCAAGAGGAGGTCAAGTCACATGCAACACGAAACTTGTAGTCTGGAGCCATCGAGAGGCTTTAATTTGGTAATCGGAAGACCTTCTATGTTTCTAGTTTTTCTAGGAATTTACTTCAATATCACACTTGTATTTTGGGGGAATCTCCTTATAACCGTCGGACATAGTTTAAAATTTTTAGCCAAAACTGTAGTTATCGGATAGGTACTTATGGGATGGTCTTTCATAAGTACATTTGCAAGATAAGAACAAGTTTTATAAACAAATTATTAAGTTTTTAACTAGTGGGAATTAAAAAGCGTTATGAATGAAGAATCATCTCTTATTATGGCACCTGAGATTAAGACACATCTCCATTCAAGAATTGGTGCTGTTTAATGATATACTCATAATTAGACTTTACTGACTTTGAGATGTTTGGATTGGCATTAAGGAATCAAATCATCAAGTAAAAATAAAAATAAGGAGTAACTCTTGTTAGAAATTATACATACAAACATTTGTTGTCTGATATGGATGGGTAGTGATTTGGAAATACTTCATCATCTTTCATTGATGATCTCATTACGTTACATGTATTCCTACATGCTTCGTTTCTAAGGATGAAGCGCTGGAAGCCTTTAAGGTATCTGGTTAAGCTGAAGTAGAGAAACAATGCGAGAAGCAAATAATGATAGGTCGATAGATGGAGCTACTGCGACTTCGCTTAGCCGAAAGATCTGTATTCAAGGTTGAAATTATTTAGAGGTGATTGGCCATCTAACGTTGAATTTGTTAGGCTGAGGACTTTGCAGAAAGTCCACATCAGTTACATTTTTATAGCTAATAGGTGAGTCGTGTCTCGAGGAGCATGAGCAAGACTTTGTCACCTACTTTCTACAGGTTGAGTCAAGCTTCCTCGCTTTGAGGCCACATAACATAGTGTTTGGCCTAAGAGCCTTATAGCTGGCTTCTGCCATTGGATTCTAATTCCAAAGGCCATCGAGATTATATTGTGACAACTCAATGCTTATTTTTCTCTATGAATGAAAAAAGTGGGAGTCAAGCAAATAAACACACACATAAAGTACTTGTGCCACTGAGAACGCAATAAGAACGTAAAGTATTCATTGAGCACATAATCACCGAGTTAATGGTCGCAACCTTTGACTAAGGCACAAGCCAAGATCGAATTCTCGTGAGAACATGTAACCAAAATGGGACTTGAGTCTATGTAGTAATCTCAAAGTTTGTATGTACATATTCGCTATTAATGAACTCTTATTCAGTTGATGTTTCTCATATAGGTGTACACATTCTTCAGTCATTGTGATAGAGAAATACTATTGTTTTAATTCAGAACAAACATAGGTTTATTCATAAAAGTTAAAGGTTGTTAAAGGACATATTGGTGATACATGGAATATAACACTCACTTTTGGGGAGGACTCCTGTTGTCATGATTTATATGTTTATTCCCTATTACAGGATATTGAATTTATGAATCAAGTGGAGAATGCTGGTTTCTTTTCCTCGTGCAAAAAACTATCACACGATCTTTTTTAAATAGTGGCTCATAAATTACAAATTAATTTTATAACAATTACGTAATTACAGAATGCATTAATGAGATTTAATGCATACAATTAAAGGGTGATGCATGGTTTATATTAAAAGTTTTTTCTTATTGGGTCCCCTGGCTACGTTTAGACATCAAGTTCAGGTTTGTTCCGACACCATCATAAAGAGTGAGACACCCGTGCACCGTAAGATCCCAAGGAGTCTTTGGTTTCAAGATTCTTTCCAACAATGGCGAAGAGGTAAGTCCCAACACCTTTTCGCAGGTGATTTTTTTGCATCTTATAGATTGCAAAGTCTGGCAACATTATCTAATTAGATTTTGTGAACTGTCAAGGGAATCGTGGAACCCATGCTTGTCCGGGATTACAGTTTGGATTTCAATGTTAAACCTTAGTTCATAAAAACTTTAATTTCGTGACACGCTTGTAACTGTATGTTTTTATTTTATATATTAGAGTGAAAATCACAAAATCACAACAACTTATTTTTTCTAGAACCATGAAGGCTTATTCAACTCGTATTACAAAGGATAGGTGCATGACTTTTTTTTCTTTTTTTCTTTTTTTTTTTTTTATGTCTAATATCATAACTCATAAGACCTATTTAGGGCACAATTAACCCATTTGGCGCTGCTTAAAGTGTTTCTAATCCAAAACACTTTCTAAGTATTTTTAAAATAAAAATGAGTGCCTCTATTTGCAGCACTTTGATTTTTAAAAAATACTCAAGTGAAGTTTTTTAGAGAAGCATTCTGAAGATGGCTTTAAAAAAACACTTTAAAGGTTTTCTCATGTTTTAAAATATCCTACTATTTTTATACCTTTTTTTTCCCTTTTGCTCTCATCTTTCCTTCCTAATTCCTCACAGATGAGATGAGACTTACACTCAAACTCTTTTAATTTAATATCCCGCTTAACCTCATCAGATCTTCATTTTTTTCTCTTACAATATGCCTGTTATTTGAAATTCAAAAATTTAGTAGAATTTATAATACAATGATTGTATTAGTCCATTTTTTATAACATATTGAAATAATTTTTTCCCACAATCATAAATATAAATTATTTTATTCCATTTATATATATATATATATTATATATATATATATATATATATATATATATATATATATATATATATATATATATATATATATATATATATTGTGATGAAAAATTTATTTACAATAATATTTTTTCTAATTAAATTGAATGTCTTCAGGTAATTTAATAATATTAAAAGATTTGTACATGTTGTGTTGTTAAATCAATTTCAGATTCTTCAAAGCCGCTTCGAATTAGGTCTCCAATCGCCGCTTCACCTACCGAAGTAACGAGGCTCATGAACCGGTCTGACTCAAAGCACAGGCCCATTGATCTACAATAGGCTAGGCCTAGCGCTTTGCATTTTGTTAAGGCTCATGAACTAACCACAAGCCTTGTACTAAGGCATTTGGTAGGTCTCGGGCGAACAGGATTTGGAAAGCCTAGACAAAGTGTGCTTATAGCCTAAGAATTAAAACTATTTTTACGGATAATTACCAGAATAATCCATAGTTTAACCTATTTTCTTTTAATTAGTCACACAACACACCGTTTAATTAGGGAATAATTCATGTTTGAACGTCCCATATCCTATTGGCCCGACATAAAGATAAGTCGATTAAATGTGCTGAGCAACAACTAAAGCTCATACTCTTCCCCAATTATTTACACATCTCTCCTAGCCTTACCTCGAGCAACAACTATTTTGATGGCAACATCACTTCGGTGATTGGTATTGGACTGAAGCTTGAATATTCAATTTGTTGGTGAGAAGATGCATGCCCCTCACTGGTCAAGATGTGTACCTTGATTTCACGCTTTTGCCTACTATTTACCAATAATGATCTAGATTTATCGGAGGCTTCGCATTGAAGGCTTTGACGGCGATGGTCGCTGCCGCTAAGGAAAAGGATTTCCTATGGTTTGTAATCTCGATGTCTTCAACATTCTGGATGGAGGTTTGAAGCTTGAAAGGACATTATGCTATACCGGAGTTGTTATTTATAACTGCACTAGCGATTTCAATCTCACTAGCAATTTATTTTAAGGGCCATTGTCATCAACATTTCCAGCCTCTCCATGCTTCAATGAAAGTCAAAATTTTTACTACTTTCCCTTCTCCCACTATGACGATCTCAACCACGCTTCAACAACTCCACATCCACTTTCCCACTTCAGGACAGAAATCGACATGATCCATAAAGAATTTTCTAATCATCCCAATGGTCGCAATAAGGGTAGTGCCATTTTTCTCATTATCTAATATTAACAATTTACAATTCGTGGTCTTTTTTCTTTTCCTACACTTTTCTACAACCAAAATGTAACTCAATTTAGACAACACACAAAATTACAAACTAGTGCTAAGGAGAAATCGAGACCAATAATGAGATTTTTATTGCATCAGTAGAATCCCAAATATCTCAAACTCCGCCAAGAATGAAAGGTCCTAGTTCGCTTCTATCCGCAGCTGCAGCGTTAAGAAACATCGTTTGAATTTTCTTCCTCGCTCTAGCACCAAACCGCAAATATGGATACCATTTTTTTCATTTTTCTACGCATTTATGCCATGGGGGTGTCACTTCTTATCTTCCAATCGCAACGCTTTATCGCCTCCGCCAAAGCCAAAGAAATGATGTGTTGGTTCCGGGATTACCGCCGCACTTCGCGCGATCTTGCAACACATCGGAAGATACCTTCCCAACCAAAGTTGTCGACTTCGCATCTTGTACATATCGAAGGAGCAATCTCCCAAACAAAGGAATGACTGAAAGCTTTGGCACAACACCTCGCAATGGTGGTGGGAGGAGGAAGAAGAGGAGGAGGAGAATAATCGCCTAGCATTAACGCTCCGCAGCTGGTTCCACCTAGAAGGAATTATGCAACGACCCATCAATCATACGGATGGCGCTACAATGGTGGTGGAGGAGAAGGAGAAGGCTAGCGTTAGTGGAGGCGAGAGATAGAGCTGGGATAAAACTAATTTTTTTTTTTAAATAATAAAAATTTTGGGGACCAATTATAAGGATGACACATGGCAAGAGATGATGGGATCAAATTGTTTATGCCACATAGGATATGGCAGCGACGATCGTAGTAACTGGCTTCACGGGGTTTCTCAACCTTAGTCCCTTCTTCATATATTTAACCTAACTTTCTTTGAACCAACCGAGTTAGACTTATCGACACCTTTATTTGATTTATATAATAAAACTTTTAATAAAATATATTATAAATAGATTACATTATGTTTTTTTTAAAACAACACAGAACAGAGGAAGGTTTCACACAGGCCTAAGGGCTAGCAAACTATACCAAAAATGAAGCTTTCATGACCTGACTTTTCAAAAACAAATTCTACCGGGTCATCCTTCTTTCTCGAAAGCCAGGTAGCTTTCTTTAGGACTCCTAGGCCCGACTAAACATTCACAAGGAGTGACAACCATCCACACTCCCGCTAAAACACAACTTATTGGATAACAAATACACATAATACGTACTGATATTATTGTTTCTTCCTACACAACATAATTCAAGCCCCAGCGCAGTACCCCAAGTTTGTAGGCACGAGGTGTCCAGCCTTCATACCTTGTCCGATCTTGGGGCAATGATTTTGAGTCATCATTAGCGGCTACATAAAGACTTCAGTCCGATACACAGACCGTAGCTGTTTGCTCGACATCCCCGCCTGATCCCTTGATCATTGCCACTTTAGAAATCTCCTCCTTCAAACCCCGGGCCAAAGAAGTGGTCATAGATCCGTTACGCGTGATGAAACTGTTTACTCGTAACTCAATTTGAATCGGGTAATTAGTTTCAACTTATTCATCGATGTGTGAACATGATTTTGGTAATATCCGAATCGATAGGAGAAAGTTCCTAAAACTATATAGTAATGGGATTCTCCTTTAACTTAGTAAACATTTAAAGCCGTGGATGACCCTTATCTGGCGACAATATCTATATGGTTGGACCAAGTTACTACAAATGATATTAGTAAAGTCAATCCTTCGGTCCTGGTGTGAAAGTCCGCTCTATTTGGCTCGTAGAGGTGTTTCGGTTCTTAGCCCTTCAATCCCATTGCATGGTAAGTTTACCGCATTCTATATCGGACATGTGATAAAGTTCTTGGGACACTGCTGAATTCTTTAAATCCCAGTAAATAAATTCTTAAAGCCATGAGATCCTTTGAACCCCTAAACGGACAATATTTATAAGGGATTTAGACCGGCATTTACATGATGTAATGGTAAAATGACCTACTAATTTTATGAAAACTGGTGGGTGATTGTTATAGGTCATTGTCATGACTGAGGGAGCAAAAGATCGCGGAAATGGACCACCAATCATTTCCACTCATGATCTTCCGAACTAATTCTAGGAAAAAGAAAATGAAAAGAAGGTATATGAGAAATTGGCTTATGGATGGAGTTATGGCAAAGTGAACGATACATCCATTCAGAGGGAGGTCAGAGCTCATACGTAAGCCATCAAACTTCAGAGTTTGAGCTATCGAGAGGCTTTAATTTGTAACGGAGCAAGACCTTCTATGTTTC
Organism: Tetrastigma voinierianum; assembly: GCA_016808115.1. Lineage (NCBI taxonomy): Eukaryota > Viridiplantae > Streptophyta > Magnoliopsida > Vitales > Vitaceae > Tetrastigma > Tetrastigma voinierianum. The sequence goes on along the minus strand of JAEQBH010007920.1, from coordinate 12,970 downwards.
TATTTTTCTAGGAATTTAATTTCATTATCACATTTGTACTTTTAGAATTTCCTATAATCAAGCTGATACTAGTTTAAAAATTTTAATGCACCAGAAGTTATTGGATATGGTACTCATGTGATTGTCTCTTATTAAGTACATTCATAAGATGATAAGAATGCAGTATAAATGACTGGGGTTTAACTAGGCGGAATGTTAAAAAGCTAAGCAGAATGAAGAATCATCCTTATTATGGCACCGGAGATTAAGACATCTCCATTCGAAGAATTAAAAGGTTTCAGAATGAAAGGTACCTGCCCTAGACTTTACCGACTTTGGAGACATGTTTGGATCAGATTAAGGAAATCAAATCACTAAGAAAAAATGTGGTGCAACAAGGAGTGCAAACTTGTTAGAAATTATACATACAAAACATTTGTTGTCTTGATATGGATGGGTGTGATTTGAAACACTTCATCTTTCATTGATGACTATCACGCTATACCCTACATGCTTCGCTCTAAGGATGAAGCTGCTGGAAGCCTTAAGGTATCTAAGAAGTCAAGTAGAGAAACAACGCGAGAAGGTAATAATGACATAGTAAGGTCAGATAGGTGGAGCCAATGTTGACTTCATGAATGAGTATTCAAGCAGATCTATAGTTGAAATTATTTAGAGGTGATCGTTACTTCCTAACGCGTTGAATTTAGTTAGAATGAGTGGACTCTAGAAAGTCCACATCAGTTACATTTTTTGCGCAATAGGTGGAGCCGTGTCTCTGGAGGAGCATGGAGTGCACTTGCCGTCACTTCCCCATGGAGGCTGAGCTCAAGCCGGCTTTTGAGGCCACACAACACAGTGCTGGCCCAAGAGCCTTATAGCCGCCTGGGAGGTCATTGATTCATCCAAAGGCCACCGATTATATTGTGACAACCTCAACTCGTTTATTTTTCTCCGGCTAAGAATGAAAAGTGGAGTCGGAGCAATAAAAACACATTGACATAAAGTACTTAGCTATCCGATAACGTATTAAAGAACAGGAAGGCGGCCACACATAATCAATGAATAATGGTTGCAAACTTTGACTAGGGCATGTCAAGATCGACTCAGAGAACATAACCAAAATGGACTTTGAGTCATAGTAATCTCAAAGCTCAGATGTGAATATTCGCTATTAATGAAACTCTTATTCAGTTGATGTTTCTCATATAGGTGTACACATTTCAATATTGTGATAGAGAAATACCATTGTTAATCTAGAATAAAACATGTATTTATTCATAAAGTTAAAGGTTGTTAAAGGGACATATATTGTGATAAGTGGAATATAACACCACTCTTTAGAGGACTTGTTGTCATGATTTCTATATGTTTATTCTCATTAAGGTGATATTGAATTTATGGACCGCGGAGAATGTTGGTTCTTCTTCCCTCGTAAAATCCACATACGATCTTTTTTTAAATAAGTATCTATAAATTACAAATTAATTTTATAACAATTACGAATTAATAGAATGTATTAATGAGATTTATTTGATAGAATAGTCATATAGGATGATGGTTTCTATATTAAAAGTTTTTCTTTATTGTCCCTGCCACTGTGGGTTAGATAATTGTTTCATTTGTTCCGACACCATTACAAGAGTGAGATACCCAGGCACCAGAAGATCCCAATGAAATTGCTTCAAGATTCTTTTTCCAACAATGGGTGGAGGTAAGTCCCAACACCTCGTGTAGATGTGAAAAAGTTTTGGTATCTAGTGAGATTGCAAAGCCTTACAACATTATCTTACTGATTTTAGGAATCAATAAGGGAATCAGAACTTGATTGTTCGATTACTAGAAGTTTGATTTTTAGCGCAACCTTAGTTCATAAAAACTTTAATTTTCGTGACACGAAGTTTATAATCGTATGCTTTTATTTTATATATTATGAAAATCACAAAATCACAATAACTTGCTTTTTTCTAGAACCATGAAGGCTTATTCAACTCGTATTACAAAAGGATAGGTATGACTTTTTTCTTTTTTTTCTTTTTTATGTCTAATATCATAACTCATAAGACCTACTAGGCACACCGTAGAACCCATTTGGCGTCGTTTTAAAGTGTTTCTAATCCTGTTACTTCTATACTTTAAAATAAAAATGAGTGCCTTGTAATATTTTAAAAAGTACTTGAGATTTAAAAATATTTCATGTTTTTTAGAGAAGTATCTGAAGATGGCTTTTAAAAAAAAAACACTTTAAAGGTTTTCAAAGGTTTCAAAATATCCTTACCATTTTTTTATACCTTTTTCCTTTGGCTCTCATCTTCCTCCTAATTCTTGCATGAGATGAGGACTCATAATCTTCAAACTCTCAATTTAATATCCGTTAATCTCTGATTGTACTCTCCCATTTTTCTTTCTTACAATGATGCTCAAGTTGGCTTGAAATTCAAAATTTATGTAGAATTTTTATAATGGCAATGACTGTATTAGTCCATTTTTTTATAAATATTATTGAAATAATTTTCCTACAATCATGAAATATAATTATTTTATCTATTTTATATATATATATATATATATATATATATATATATATATATATATATATATATATATATATATATATATATATATATATATATATTGTGATAAAAATTTATTTACATTAATATTTTTTTTTTTTCTAATTAAATTGAATGTCCTTTTAGGTACTTAATATTAAAAGATTTTTTGTACATACGTTTGTGTTATAATCAATTTCTAGATTCTTCTAAAAGCTGCTTTAATTAAAGTTCCAATCGTCACACCTAGCCGAAGTACGAGGCTCAACCCGGCTCTAATCGCACAGGGCTCATTGACCCACAACAGGCTAGGCCTAGCTTGTATTTCTTTATATACTCATGTAACCACAATCCACAAGCCTGTACATGTACTTGGTAGGTCTCAAGGAAATACTGAAAGCTCTAGACAAAGAAAAGGAGTAGGCTCAAGAATTAAAACTATTTTTACTGATGAATCAACAGGGAATAATCCATATTTAACTGTCTTCTTTACTCAGTCACACAACACACCGGCTTAAATTAGGAATAACTGAGGTTTGAACGCCCAGACACCTCATTGGGTTCGACTCATAAAGATAAGTTGATTGTTAATGGTGCAACAACACCAGGCTCATACCTTCCACCATTTACAACATCTCCTAAAGGCCTCACTTCCTTGGGAGCAAATAATCTATGGATGGCAAATATCACTGTAGATTGGTGGTTGATCATTGAATATCTTGGACTGTTGGTGAGAAGATGCATGCCCCTCACTGCTGGGCCCGCATGTGTACCTTTGATTTTTCGCGCTTGCCATTATTTACCGTCAATGATCTAGATTTATTGAGCTTATTGAAGGTTGATTTAAGGAGATGGCCGCCAAGTCATGAGGAAAGGATCATGGTTTGTAATCGATGTTCTTCAACATTCCGCTGATGGAGGTTTGAAGCTTGAAAGTGACATTGGCGCTATACCGAGCCGTTATTTAGCAATTCGGGTATCATGATTTCAATCTCACTAGCAATTTATTTAAGGGCCATTGTCATCAAATATTTCCAGCCTCCATGCTTCAATGAAGTCAAAATTTTTGCATTCTTTTCCCACTATGACGATCTCAACCGACGCTAACAACTCTACATCCACTTCCGCCAGGATTGTGAATCGACATGATCCATAAAGAATTCTTCACGATCCCAAATGGTCATCATGCGCTCATTTTTTCATTATTTCTCCAGAAAATATTGAATAATTTACAATTTTTCGTGGTCTTTTTCTTTTTCCTACACTTTTCGCAACCAAATGTAACTCAATTTAGACAACACACAAATTCGCTGAATCCAAAGGCGGAGAAATTCACAGAGACCAATAATGAGATTTCTACGTACTTCTTCAGAGAACTCAAAGTCATCCCAAAACCCACGCAAATGAAAGGTCTTGGTTCGTTTATCCAGCAGCGAAAGAAACATCGGGGCGTTGAATTTTCTTTCTCGCTCAGCACCCCCAAACCGCTTTTTGATACCATTTTTTTTTCATTTTTGCCATTTATGAGGCGTCACTATCTCCAATCGCACCGCCATCGCCCCGCCAAAGCCAAAGAAAATGATGTGCTGGTTTCGGGATTACCGCACTTTCTCGCATTTCGCACACATCGGAATATAATCTTCTCCCAACCAGTTGTCGCACTTTCAGATCTCTAATATCCCAGTGAGAATCTCCCCCAAACAAAGGAATGACTGAAGGCACAACACCTCCGTAATGGTAGAGAAGGAAGAAGAGGAGGAGGAGAATAACGCCCAGCACAACGCTCACAGCCGGTCTCCACCTAGCTGGAATTGTGCAACGCACCATCAAATCATACCAGATGGCGCGACAATGGTGGTGGAGGAGATGAGAGAAGGTTACAGGAGAAGGAGATAGAGTGGGGGATAAACTAATTTTTTAAATAATGGAAAATTGGGGACCAATTATATATGACATTATGAAAAAGATGATGGGATCAAATTGTTTATGCCACATAGGGATGCCATGAACATCAGTAGTAATCAAGCCACAAATAACCCAGTCCCTTCCTTCATTTAACTGCAATCTCTTAAACCAACTGAGTAGACTTATTGACACTCTTTTATTTGATTTATATAATAAATTTTAATAAAATATATATTATAAATAGAATACATTATGCTTTTTTTTTTAAAATAACATTTAGAAAATAGGAGGAAGGGTCACGCCGTGGGGCTTCTTCCAAGGGCTAGCAAACTATACCTGAAATGAAGCCTATGACTCAACTTTTCTAAAACAAAAAGCTCGGATCAGCTTGGTCCTTCGAAAGCTTCAGGTGGTAGGCTCTTTTAGGACCCTAGGTTCACTTCAAAATATTTTGCCATGAGTGACAAATCATCCACACCCTGCTAAACAACAACTTATTGGATAACAAATACACATAACACACTAAGATATTATCAAGTTTCCTACACAATATAATCGCTTCCCTGCTGCAGTACTCAAGTTTGTAGGCACCGAGGTCCAGCCTTCCATACCTTGGGTCCGATCTTGCAATGATTTGTCAACACTAGCGGCTACACAAAGATCCGTCCGATGTCAATGAGCCACCGGTGTCGCTTGCTCGATCCCATTCTCGATCCCCCGATCATTGCCGCCTAGGAAATCTCCCTCCTTTCAAACCCCAAACAAAGAAGTGGTCATAGATCTGTCACAAGCAAGTAGATGAAATCGCTTTGCCGTAACTCAATTTTGAAATCGTAATTAGTTTCAACTTTATTCATTGATGTGAATATGATTCTGCACATCCGAAATTGGATAGGAGAGAAAGTTCCTAAAACTATATAGTAATGGATTCCTCCTAACTTAGTAAACATTTAAAGTCGCGGATGGACCCCTGGATCTGCCGGACAATATCTATATGGCTGGATCGTGTTAATACAATGATATTAGTCAATCCCCGGTCTCGTGTGAAAGTCCGCTCTATTTGGCTCAGAGGAGGTGTTTGTCTGCACCCCTCCAATCCTACTGCATGGTGGTGTTTGTCAGCATTCTATATCGACATGTGATGAAAGTTCTTGACACTACACCTCTTAACCTAGTAAATAAATTCTTAAAGCCATGGGAGGATCTTTGAAACCTCAACGGACATTATTTATATGATTTGGACTACATTTACATGATGTAATGGTGTTTAATCTACTAATTTTGGCGAGGTAAATCAGGTGATTGTTATAGGCTGTCATGACTTGAGGAGTAAAAAGATCGTGAATGGACCACCCAATCATTTCCACTCTCATGATCTTTCCTAACTAATTCTAGAAAAAGAAAATGAAAAGAAGGTATATAAGGAGAAATTACTATGGATGGAAGCCAGGATGGAGTGAGGATATAAACATACTGCTGCATGACTTTGTCCGATGGGAATGGCTAATGTTTTTGTAGGAACCTGTGTCATGATTTTTCATCAACTAAAGTCAGTTGCAGCATTTTCCGGGCACTAATCACCATTCCCGGAGGCCCTCCATTGGAGTCCTTTAACTCACAATTCCCTTCCACTAATGCAGCTTGAAGTATCCCTTCGCTGTAAAATCAAACGAAGTCGCTGAACTCCAACAGCTTCACCTATCTCCGTGAAGCCCTTCGCCGATGACCATCTTGGTCGCACTGCCACCGTTACTCCATAAGAAAGAGGATTCCACTTCCTCAATCCGCAAATTCTGGCCTATGTTTCATGCACAGCTTGGTGATATCTGGGGAGGGTCCTTTTAGCAATCGAATCGCCATCCATCGAAGCTTCTATTTCAGTCTTCTTAACCAATTCATCCAATCTGATAGCTTCCTGCTGGACCTGCGTGTTTAGATGAGATCAATGCCTGGGAGCGCCATTGAAGTCTGCTCCAGTATCGGGATTTCTGTGCCTCGAATTAGCAGTTGTGTCTCCGGACTTAGTAATGTCATCGATGGCAGATGCAAGAGCGATCCCAGCCAAGGTATCATCTGGGGTTCTCAAAGATGTCTGCATCTTCCATCTGAATTTTGCCTTCTTAGCAGTCCTGTATTTATAACTATATCTGGGAACACACCGGATGCCATGTGGGAATTCTTATCATCGTTTTTAGCTCATCTTAAAATTACATTGGGATGCATCCAGATCATATAGTTTCTCTCCTTTCCTGGTAATTTTTCATCAGAATAAATCACAACAACATAAGAGCACAAAAAATTATTTTAAAAGCCTGTTCATGTAATCACTTCACCCTCAATTCCTCAGAAATGTTTCATTCTCTCTTAATGTTAGAATATGTCTCAAATTCTATTTTGTATTAATTCATTTTTGGTGAAGAATATTGTATAGGTATTTTTAGTTGTTATGGCTTATTATAATATTATATTTCTTAAAGAATAAGGACAATTGTTAGGGAATATCTCAATAAATATTATGGGTTATGAGGAGAAAGTTATGAGAGAGAGATTGGCTTGTAAATGCTATATTCTGTGCAGCTGGATGTAAGGGTTTTAGGGATTGAGAGTTTTATTCTGGGCATTATGAGTATTCTAGGGTTTTTTTAATTTTGTGATTTTTCCTAGTTGTTGCAATGCTTTGATACTTTAATCTTGTACTTATGTTTCTAAGAATAGTGGAAAATTTTCTCATCCAAGGGATGTAGGCATGATTGGTTTAACCATATTAAAAACCTCAGATAGCATTAATGCGAATTTCTTTATTTGTGTTCTTGAATTCATATTCTCAGCATCAAAGCTTTTTACGATTCATAATAAATGATATCAGAGCTCAAGTTTAAGATTCTAGAAGAACAAAAAGCTACTTATTATCAATAAGATGTAAGATAAAAAGAATTTTAGTTCAAGGTGAGCCGGTTACCAATCTTTGTGTATTAATTTTCTTTTATAAGAATGTTATAAAGATAATTCCTTAGTTGTTATATTATTATAATATTAGGCTTTTATACAATATGATTAGTTTGATTATGAATATCTCATAAATATTCTGAGTCATAAGAGAAAAGTTACTTAGAGAGAGATTGACTTAAAAGGTTATTTTGTGTGTGCAAATATTTAAGGGCTTTAGGAATTGAGAGTTTTGTGAGGGATTTTATCTAGAGTTATGGACATCCTAGGGTTTTGTGATTTTGTGATTTTTCCTGGCCGTCTAAATACTTTAATACTTCCTAATCTTCTACTCTATGTTTTCAAGAATAGTGAAAGATTCTTCTCATTGGAGGATGTAGGCGCATTGATTAGTCAACGTTAAACTCGAAGACATTTACATGGATTTCTTTTATCTCGCTGTTCTTGAATTCATATTCATGATCAAAGCTTCGGATTCACATAATACAAATATGCTTCAAAAGAAAATTAAAAGAATCAAAGAAATTATAGAATGACCTAAGATTTTACTACTATTATATACTAACTACAGATAACTTTTAAACTGGAATATAAACAAACCACCACCAAATTAACCTTGACTCAGAAGAAATGGGCAGGAACAAATTCCAAAGAGGTGGATCGAACTCTGACCTCCTTTCAATCCGCATTCTAATACTGTGCAACAAACTAACTCATCTATAAGATTTGGTCTAATATGAATACTATCCTTTCTGTGATCAAGACCAATTTTATTCAAAAAAACAAAAAAAACAGTTAACAACCTAAGCCAAGAGATCGTTTGATATTAGAACAGCTAAGTTAACCTATAGCCAACTCAGAATCAAACAAGAATTTGAGATTATAAACATACGTGAATGGCTTGAATATATAACTAATACAAGTTTTCCACAAAACAGCAAATCTCCAATGGATGTTACATGGGTGTTTGTTTACCTTCGCATGAAGCGTAATGAGAGGTGGAGGAAGCAACATGAGTGATTCCTGCATAAATATTTCAGAAATGGATTTGATGAGGAATTGTGACACCCTCCTTTCTTTTGGATGATTCCCAATTAAAAACCTCTTGATTCAAACTCCCACCAAGATTATGATTTCATACACACAAAGAAACACATATGAGGGAGAAAGAGAGATTATACATGAATAATTAAACAATATCAGAAGTCACATTATGGGAGGATGACAGAAGGGGAGACATGAGAGGGAAGCATTAATATAAATAGATTATGTTTGGATTTCCTTATTAAAGAAAAAAATACTATGCTAGAGGAAAGGGATCAACGTGTAGGCTCATGACTAGATTATTAGGTTTGGGAATTGACCCATCTGTCCAAGTCTATCAATACCATTACGATTAACTTAATTGCAGCTTCCGCATGACACTCTTATAAAAATCCATTTTCAATTCCATACTTCGATGTCTCATAGTTTTCTAACTCCAACGTTAACGGAATATTAATATTCATTTTACAAGCCAAGTTTTAAGTGAGGAACACCTAACGTGGGAAATCTCGACTAAATATTAGGTTTGGGGAATTGACTTTAATTTGTGTCCAAGTCTATCAACACCATTATGATTAACTCATTGGCAGTCACATTGACACTTTATAAAAATCCATTTTCAATTCCCCATACCCTTGCCATGTCTCGTAGTTTTCAACCTCACGTTAACGGAATATTTATATTCGCTCAAGTGATGAATATCCCGGTCAACAAATATATACACTTCATGTCTATAAAATGGAACTTTTTTAATTTCTCGTTTAGAAAACCTTCAAACCCTTACAAACCATTGTGTGACATAAATCGTAATGAATCTTCACGGCTTGAGGACTAAACCATGACTATTAGGTGGTTTTTCCTATATATATGGCTTAGTTAAAATAATATTTAAAAATAATATGTTTAAAAAAATATTTTCAATTCTACGATAGTTTTTTATTATTAGGAAAGAGATGGTTGAAAATCGTGTTTTGAAGAAATTGATTTTTCTCAATCTTTCAATATTTTTCAATATAGTCTTTTTTGAAAAGACAATTTCTTTTAGTTCATTTCTTTATCCATTTAGAAATCAGGATGAAAGACATTTCAATCTAAATCGTCTTTTTTCAAAAAGATGAATTTTCACCTGGCTCTTTCAAAGACGATTTCTAATATTGCAACAACTTTTTTATATAATTTGATAATAAATTATTATATTATAATTTAATGATGTTATTATAAAGATGTTTTTTGAATAAATATGTCGATGTTAATATCAATTGAATTTATGTTTGTCAAGTTATTTATTTTAAATCATTTGTTAAAAAGATCATTTTAAATTATCTTTTGAAAAAATTATTTTAAATTTATGCTTATTATTTAAATATATTTATTCTTATCTTTACATTTCTTTTAACATTTTACCAGATACATCATTTATTACTACCAAAGAATAAAATATATATATAATATATATACAATGATATAATAATTCTTAAATATATATTATTTCAAATATATATATATATATATATATATATATATATATATATATTATAAAATTAATATGTTTTCTATATAATTTATTATATAAATAGTTATATCACTATGATATAGTATTTTATAACAGTAATATTTGAAAAAATTTACTATTTGATATTAAAAAATAATATTATTTATCAATTGAAATATTAATATGTAAAATATGATTATTGATTGTTATTTCATTAATATTTTTTACTTTAAGACACAAATAACTATTATTAATTTATATCCATATTCATACAAAAACTCATGTCATTTCTATACTTGGTTTAGTAGGATTTTATGGTACAAAGGGACTTGTAAGAAATGAGCAACATGTTTCAAATGGAGAATTAATTATGTTTCCACAACGCCAATAATGCAAGACAGAATTTATATACCATCAACTTGAAGATCAAATGGCTTAACTCCAAATATGGCTGCATTCTTTGGCACTAAAGAGCTTTCCACAACACCGGTAATGGTGGTGGAGGAGGAAGAAGAGGAGGAGGAATAACGCCTCTTAGCACTTAATGTTTTCCTAAATGCAAGGTTCCACCTATCGAATTATAGTAACGATTCCATTTAAATTCATAATGTGTGATGATATGCGACAATGGTGGTGGAGGAGGAGGAGGTTGGAGGTCATAGTGGAGAAGGAGACAGGAGCGGACAAACTAATCTTTTAAACAATAAAAATTTTGGGGACCAATTATATGATGACACATGGCAAGAGATGATGGGATCAAATTGTTATGCCATATGGTGATATAAAGCATAAACATCGTAGCACCAAGCCTCACGGTTTCGAACCTTAGGTCCTTTCCTTCCATATATTAACCAATCCCTTTAAACCAATCGGAAGTTAGGACTTTATTGACACTATTTGATTTATATAAACTTTAATAGCAAATATATATTATAATAGAGTTACACTATGTTTTTTTAAAAATAACATACAGAAATAGGAGGAAGGCTCATCAACAGGCCTAAGGGTTAGCAAAACTATACTAAAAATGAAGCTTTCATGACCTAATCTTTAAACAGGCTCGACTGGTTATCCTTCTGAAGCTCAGGCCTTTTAGGACCCTAGGGGTTCGATTAAAAACATTTAAGTTAAGGAGGATAAATCATCCACACCATAAACAATAACTGTTGGATAACAACAATACAATATGCACTGAACATACTGCGTTTCTCCGTACACAACATAATCGCTTCCTACGCAGCAATTTGAAGTTTGTAGCAACGAGGTGTCTTGCCATACCTGGTCCGATCTGAAGGAATTGTGATTTTGTCATCAATAGCGGCTACATAAAGATCTGGGTCTGATGCCAGAATGCACTGTGCTGCTTATTTCGATCCCCATTCTTGATCCTGATCATTGCCAGCTTAGAAATCTCCTCCTTCAAACTCCCAGCGTCGTATGGTCATAGATCTGTCACAAGTAAGCAGACAAATTCAGTTTACAGAACTCAATTTTAATTGGGGTAATTAGTTTCAACTTCTTATTCATTGATGAATATTGATCTGTACATCCAAATTAGATAGGGAGAAAAAGTTCCTAAACTATATAGTAAATGGATCTTCTCCTAACTTAGTAAACGCATTTTAGCCGTATTGCACCCTTGGATTCGGCGGATAATATCTATATGAGCGATTCAGGTTACAAACAGATATTAAAGCCAATCCCTGGGTCCCGTGTGAAAGTTCGCTCTATTTGGTCAGAGAGGTTTAGTTCGTTTAGCCTCCAATCCCATTGCATGGTGTTTGTCACATCTCATATCGACAGGTGATAAAAGTTCTGACACTACACCTTCCAACTCAGTAGATTAAATTTTAAAGCCATGAGGATCCCTTTGAACCCTCGAAACGACAATATTTATATGATTTCCTGGACCAAGTATTTGCATGATGTAATGGGGTGTCGAATCTACTAATTTTATGAAAATCCAAATTGGTTATAGGCTGTTATTGGCGACTCTGAGTGGAGTGAAAGATCGTGGAAATGGACCACCCAATCATTCTTAATTTTCATGATTCTTCTGAACGACTTTAGGAAAAGAAAATGAAAAAGGTTAAGATATATGAGGAAATTACCAGGATGGAAAAGTCAGATGAGTGGAGGATATAAAATATATCGGCTGCATGACTTTGTCCGATGGAATGGCTAATGCGCTTTGTGGGTGGTGAACCTGTGTTATGATTATCAACCCAGTCATACATTTTCTCCGCACTAATCCAATCATTCCCGGGAGGCCCTCCATTGAGTCCCACTTCACACCCCTTCTAATTTCAATGCAGTGCAGCTTGAAGCATCTCCTTTCAAATCAAACGCAGTCGCTGAACTTCAACTAGCTTTTCACCTATTCCGCAAGCTCTCGCCAGATGACCATCTTGGTCGTATCTACCACCGTCACTTCCATAAGAAAGAGGATTCCAAATTTCCTAACTAAAATTCTGGCCTAGTGAGCTATGTACAGCTTGGTGATATCTGGGGAGTGTCCTTTAGCAAAATCGACCGCTTATCCATCGTTTATTTGCTTTTATCCACCATCCAACTGATAGCTTCTCGCTGGGACCCGTAGGCTTGATGATCAATGAAGTCTGGAGCTCCATTGAAGTCTGTGTTCCAGTATCGGATAAATTTCATGGGATAAAATGTATCATGTAAGGTATAATTCATCACAATAAATATCCCATTATATATATGTGGATCCAAGAACAAATTAATGTATAATTTTTCATAATCAAGATGTTGTAGCCAACCTCTAATTGATCAAAAACATACTGATCACAAGACATTTAAATAATTTTCAATGATATTCATATAATAAAATATGAATAATATCCAAATTATAACAACAATAATATAGCTCAAATAAATATCCAAATCAACCCTAAGTTTTTTTCAAGATTGAATTAAGTGCATAAATTGAAAATGATATAGGCTCACATAATTGAATCAATATCCAAAATCATTAAAAATTGAGATATTAATTTTTAAAATCATTTAGCATAATATAAATAAAATATATACA
>JAEQBH010007919.1:0-74532 GCA_016808115.1 Tetrastigma voinierianum | reverse complement strand
GAAGGTATAAGCGACATGGATTTGCTCAGTAGAAAGCATTTCCGCGACACTTTCGAGAATGAGGCCGAAATGTGAAGTAACTGCGGCGAAGCGATTAGAAATTGGGCCGATCTTCAAGAGCTGAATTTTGAAGAAATTCTTGGTGCCACAAGATAGCAGTTTGAAGAGCGGATCTACGCTTACTCGACACATGTGATGAGAAATTCTACGATCTTTGGGAGATTCATGGAGACCATCGGTGCTTGTCCACATCATGGTTCCGACACACGGATGTTAATTGAATCATTTCTATAAATGGTATGTCCCACATACGCAAACAATTGGTAGAAACCATGTGTGGAGGTGATTTTTGAGAAAAATCCGGATGAAAAGCTATGGATTTCTTGAGTTATGTGGTTGAAGCTTCCAAGGGTTGGGATGAGCCAAACTAGAGAGGTGGAAAATGAGGCCTCGCCCCACAAGGAGAGGATTTTTACACTTTCGGAGGACATGGAAGTAAGCAAAAATTTCGACCCTAGCTAGGAAGGTAGAGGAGTTAGAAGGAAAGAGGCTCCATGAAGTGAAGGCAGTGAATGAAAACAACTACCAGTGCGACCATTCATCGATTTAGTCAACTACAGTTAGCGGAGAACATCGTTCGAGTGCCGCTTGATGAAGGATTTGATGTTAGAATAGTACAAATGTTGTGAAGTCAATACAAGCCACAACCCAATGCCCCGTATGGTAATACCTACAATTCCAATTGGAAAAATCACCTAATCTCTCACAGGCAATCCTCCTATGTGTCCCCAGTTGCCAAACAACGTTTGGTTCCTCATCCTCGACCACGACCACCATCATCCACTTCTCCGATTAAGCAGCGTCTTTTGAATTTGAGCAGGTGGTAGAGCAATTTTGTGGAAGAACAAAAAGGGATCAATGCAAAATTGGCACAAAGGATTGACCTTTGTAGAAAGTACAGCGAGCGAGAGAATAGATGGGCTTGAGAGCAATCTTAATCGAGAAAATAGACAACTGTGTGTTGATCCACAAGATCCAGCAATGTGCAGAGTACGAGGGAGAGAGGAAGGTTCCCTTCCCAAACAACGCCGTCGAAGGAGTCCATGAGGTAAGGTTCATCCGGCCAATTCGGGAATGGATGAGGTGAAGGCTATAATCACTCGAGGAGTGGAAGAGAAATATAACAACCGAGAGCCACGTAGGCTGGCAGAGAGAAAAATGCAAGGAGAAAAGGAAGTGGGCTGAGGGTGATCGTGAAGACTCAATGAAGCCTTGCATACCCCTATTTCCCAGGGCGAGAAGCAAGGCATCGTGACGGGCATCACAGAAGTCCTAAGAGCGGGTGGTCTGACATACCCTTTTTGGGCGTCATCAAACGAGTCCTGCCTATCTGAAAGTTTTGAAAGGACCTTTGTACAATCAAAAAGGGGTTGGGTATTGAGAAGAAAGCCTTCCTAACTGAACAAGTTAGTGCCATAATCAAGCGAACCCGATCGAATACAAGGATCGGGATCCCCATAATTGATCCAACATTGGAAGGACTTGCATAGATAAGACATTGTTCGATTTGGGGGCCAGTGTAAACCTGCTGCCATACTCAGTGTATAAATAGTTAGGTTTAGGAGAGCTAAAACCTACTAACATCACTTTGTCATTGGCTGATAGATCAGTGAAGATTCTTAAGAGAATAGTGAGATGTATTGGTCGAGGTAGACAATTCTACTACCCGATAGACTTTGTAGTGCTTGTCTGGGAGCCAATAACAAGTGGGCTGATCATGTGCCAATTATCCTCGGAAGACCATTTTGTACTTGCCAATGTAATCGTGCTTGCGAAATGGAGTCATGCAACTCACATTTGCGACATGACGATGGAGCTCGACATTTTCACTTGAGCCTGAAACTGAACCGATTGGAGGGTGAGGAAGAAGAAAGCGAAGTGCGCTCGATTGGTCATAATGAAGGAAGCCAAATGTCCTTAAATTGCAGAATTGGTTAACAGAGGTGAAGCAATTGTTTGGGAGTGCCATCGGGCACCACCGTGAAGAAATTGGTCGACTGAAATCACCCCAGTGAGAAAGAGAAAATCAACAATGGGAAATTAAGCATCAAGGCATTAGCTCAGGCCACTGCCGGGGTTGGGGAGCTTCTCCTCTTTGACCCTCCTTGAGTAAATCAATGAATTTGGGCTGGTTTGGTGTTCTCTAAAACCAAATTGCATTTCTCGATAATTTATGGTTTTGATTTAAATTAGTCAATTTTCAATTTTAGGCTATTCTTAGTGTGTTCCCGATTTACTTGACTTTCCTTTTAAGTAGCATAAAGTTAATATTATTTTATTTTTTTCTTTTGTTATTAGGTTTAATTATTTTTTGTTCTCTTTAGTGTTGTTTTTTATATGAGTGCAATTAAATAAATTTTTTATTGCGGGAGAACCCAGTTTTGGTGGGCCATAATAGCGAAATCAACCCTAGTGACCCTTTCGGCTCCCCTTCAAAGCTCTATTTAAACAAAGGGGGGAGGACCAAACAACTTCATTTTTATTCCCCTCCCCCAACCGAGCCCTGAGCCTCTAGTATTCGCGACCTGTAGAGCTCGAGGTTGCACCGGGTCCTTTGCCGCCGGCTGCGCCCGATGCTGCCGTGAGCCGGCTTGTCTTGCCGGGTCCTCTGTCCCAGACCCGGGTTGCACCCATCTGGCCGCCCTTGCCGCTGCAGCCTTGCCAGTAGTGCCACGACCCCCGACCCTAGTCTGCTTTGCGCTGCGAGGCACATTGCCCGCGACCCGATTGCCACCAGGTCGGTGTTAGCTATTCCCACGCGTGCGCTTTGCCTGGCGCATGTCAGTTGAGCCACTGGTTGTTAATTGGTCTCATTCTTGCTTTCGAGCCACGATGCCTTCCCGCCTGGCGCTGTATACGAGTCCTTTGGATTACGGTCATGGTCGCGAGAGGTGGGTCCGCTTCGAGCCGAGTCGAGTTCAATACTCCAGAGCAGGCGGAGCAGGCCCCAGCTCCAGCTCCAGTCCCAGAGCCAGTCCTGTGGAGCCTTAGGGGTTTAGGAGATATCAGACCCTGATGGGACCACAAGCCCGCTTCGCGGTCTCTCAGAGGAGATCGGGGAGGGCTCGGCCCTCGAGCGGGCCGTTACATCGGGCGGGGTCTTCGGCATCTAGGCCCGAGTCACCGTCCCAGCGGTGGCGGAGGGCCTCCCTCATCCCCGTAGTTCGCTGCCGGATCGGAAGACCTCTTTTATAGGGACCGATCTGGGGGGAGCGTCGATTCTTGGCGAGGCTCATGGAGAGTCATACTACGACGTCACCGTGACGTGACCCGGTTCGAGATTCCTTATGGCCCGATTGAGCATTACTCTCTTCTACGTTTGCCAACACCGCGGCGGTTCTACTATCCCGGTGGTGCTTGATTCTACCATTCTATGACCCCTCCGGGGGAGAAGCGCCGAGGTAAACGAGCTCACGATTCGGTATGTCGATGATCGGCCGGGAGTTCTGGGCGGCATACATTTAAGCGACGTGGGCTGCGGGGCGGTCTGAGCTAGTGAGGAAGGTTATCGAGACTAGCCTCAGCCGACTCAGAGATAGATGGTCCGTTGTCTCGCTCGGGACACTGCTGGGGAGCGGTACTCTTGACGGCGGCTCAGCGAGATGCTTCTTATTGATCATGCGCTCCGGTTGACCTCTTCCGCTCTGACACTACGTCGGCGTAGGGGAGCCATCCTCGAGGCTACGTGCGTATCTGAAAGGGATTACGGCTCCGGTCCCTGCAGGTTGGTGATGACAGCATTCTTTGCATTTCGAATGGGTCCTGCGAGGTGGCTTGGCTCGGCGAGTATACCCTTCGCGATACGACTTTTGAGCCGGGTCTGAAGCACTTGGGCTTTCGGAGAGCCCCGTGTATCAGAGGAGATCGAGATGCCGCCAGTCTGTATATGGAAAACCATGGTGATGCCGATTTCTTTTTCTCCTCGGCGACGGGACCGGGAGGTAGGATGAGGAGCGGGGACTCCCGGAAGAGATGATCACGCTCGGGTGGAGATGGGTGAGTCAATGCAGTTATCTCCTCCATCTCCTCCTCCACCTCCTTCAGCCTGACCCCCTCACGAAACACCGGCCCATCATATCTGAAGCGGCATTCTCAGAGATGCGTTCATGTCGGAGTTCGAGGCTAGCGGGTGTTATGGATGATGTACGTTGGTTAGCCTCTACACCGCGGGCATCGATGGACGGAAGGTTGTCGGCGAGATTACTTTAGAGCATTGTCGCCCACCATGCTCACTGCGGATCATGAGTCACCTCGGTCTCAGCATGTTCACGACCATAGAGATGAGCGAGCGTGTGGCGACCTCCTTGGACATCGCGGCCCTGACGGCGGCGGCGCCGGATCCTCCACCACCCGCAGAGACCAGAGTGGTCACACTCCTATCTCGCTTTCCTATCCCACTACATGTCTATGCTCTTCTTGGGAGGAAGAAGTTAGAGGTAATGTGTCTTGTTATGTTTTGTATAGTTTTTCGGCGGTATATTTGCCCTCACCCGATTTTGTTTAGGATTCATGTATTAGCCAATAGTAGGCGTGATATTTTGTATGTTCGCTATATTTCTTGTAGCCATTTTGGTTATATCAAAGAAAGCTTTATAGCATTATTTTCAGTTCTTATACTTATCTGAGTACTTTTGTGTCTTTATTTTGTGTATCTACTTTTGCTTTCAATTGGACGAATTGAATTGCTTTTAGTGAACAATTGAATTGCCTTTAATTGGAAAATTGAAACCCTGTATGTTACCTTAATGTTAGAACAATTCCATGCATGATTTACTTTTTGGTCAGTTGAGATTTTGGCGTATTCAACCTTGAATGTTCCCCCTTTAGCTAATTCACACACTGCACACTAGATTGTATCAATAGGTTGTGAAGTTATGTGCACTCTTTTAATAACACCTTGCAAAGCCGGCCTTAGACATGTTGACAACCCATAATAGGTGAAGTATTACCCAAATATGAAGACGATGTAGTCTTCCGGAAAGAAAGAAAGAAAAAGAAAAGAAAGAAGAAAAAGAAGAATAAAAGCCGTGACGCTTTGCCTTGAAGCTTCCGAACACGGTCGAGGGGTATATGTAACCTTTGAAGCGCCGGTGCCACAAACCTTAATTGGTTAGGAGTCATCGACTTAGTGTTCGTTACGGGTGGATGGGTAGAGTTTAAGCGTGTTGTAGGTGCTTAATTCTCTAAGTCATTCGGTCGAGGTGAAGCACCGCGAGGATTTGTGGTCAAGTGATCCTTTTGGCTTGATGCCCTAAACCTTAATTGGTTGGGAGTCATCGGTGGACCCTCGTTACACGGACTTTGGTGAAGTCGAGTTTTTAGCATTGCACCCTACATAGCAAACATGGAAGAAATAAGTGTGTAACTAATCCTATCTAGGTTGTTTAACAGTTTAAGGCCATGGCAGTAGCTAGGTTGGAGGAGGGAACTCAGTTTTGCAATTTATTGGCGAGTGGTTACCTTAAGGAACAATTAGATTTTGGTGGAAATTAGGGTTGACTTCCTTGGAGTCGATGTTGTCCTAAAACTTGTTCTTATATGGTTTTTGTTCTCTCATGTCGGTTTTCGAACAGGGTGTAAATTGTTCATTTTAAGGGCAGAGCCAATCTGTACATACATTTTTTGACCTAAATACACTTTTTGTAAAAGTACAGCATACATCCCATTTTTTTGTTTTAGCATTGCTAAGGGACTAGCAACGTGTCGGTTGGGGGGTGTGATTAGTACCCAAAAAGTGCTGTTTTGAGCCCTATTCAAGATAGGTTTTGCAGGTGCTTTTGCGCTAATCATATAATTAAACCAATTGATGTGTTCGAGGTCACTTAGTACCAATGATGCCATTTCGAGTTTGTTTTTGGTGATTTTGCAGGTCTTTTGCATACCTCAGCCATTATGTTCAAGTTTGATGACAAGTTGTGTGCTGAATGCGGAGGTTTTACAATGTTTTCAACCATCAAAAATGAAGGAATATGAAGTGGATTTTGAAGGAAGGAGGATGCGATGGGGATGCGGTAGTGACGGGGAATTTTCGCTATGTTGCGAAAATTTCTCTAGGATACAAAATTTTGCAATCATAGTAATTCGCAATCCCCTGCAGTGAGAAATTTTAAGCTGAGTGCGAAATTTCGGCTAGCCCCAGCCTTATCTGTGAAAATTCCCGATTTCGGGTATCTCACTGGGATTTAAGCTAGGCTAAGCGAAATTTAATTATCACGAAATTCACTGTTGATAAGCGAAATTTCTTGATTCGCTATCTCGCAAATTTCGCTAGGCTAGCGAAATTTAAGCTAAACTAGCGAAATTTTCACTGCTCTTAACGAAATTCCCCTGCATAGCGAAATTGCTGCCCCTGTGTTTTTTGTATTTTTGGTTCTAAACGACCACGTTTTGATGTATTACCATTTTGCCCCTTATGCAATTTCATATTTTAGGCATTTTGTATTTTCACACTTTAGGGTTGACTATAAGCCCCCTGAGCTTTGTAACCACTAAGCAACTTTTCATTTTATAACAGGTTTCATGATTTCATTTTAGGGTTTCATTGCTCTCTTCTCTCTCCTCTTTAACAATTTTTCTAGGCTGCCAAACACACCCCTTTGCCAAGGATGACAACTCAAGGGATGCTTGGCAAGCCTCATAGCCTTGAAGAGGAGGGTTGCTAGCTTAGTTTTGGGGCTGCGAGGTTGTCCTCTTGTTTTAAATGATCTGAAATTACTGCATTTATGGTTCCATACCTTCAAACTAGGGTTTAATGCCATTTAATGTTGTTCCTTTGGTTAATGCCTGCCATGCTTTAAGTTGAGTGCATACTTAATGCTAGATGCCATGATATCCTTTATATGCCATTCACGAACCATTGAAATGAGGTTGAGTGTGAGTTTTTAAACTGAATGGGACTTTGAATGCATAATACTTGTCTTACTCAAAATAGGAGTGGTTTTTAGGGTTAGGTTTTATAGCTAAACGAATCGGTTTTGGCACGACTATATGTCATTTGCCTAATGAAATAACAGAGACCTTTGCCAATACCCCATGTTCGTAAACTAGTGACGAGCTAAGGTTGCCATTTCACCTCACTTTCGACCATTACAGGTTAGTCAGTAAACAAACAACTTCCATTGTTTTGAACCAAATCCAGAAATCCAAACAAAAGCCTCACCATTTTCCAAACAACGATGCAAATCATTCATAGGATGAAAACCCATCCGTGTTCGATACACAGACCACTATCTTTGCGGTAGCTTATTTCTGACGTTAGGAGGAACTAATGACTTGACTCCGTATGGTACCCACTACTCGCGAACACGGTGTTGTCTTTCCTGCCCTGATTTGAATAAAATTCTTTCCACCAACTATTGTGTAGCGACTTTGATGTGCGTGAGAAAGCTTCCCAACCTCTTTGTTCAATCATCTCCTTGAAAGGGGTAATAGGGTTCCTGAATCTTCTTTCTGATAAGAACCCCTTGTTGGCATAGTGCTTCTTGGTGGAATAAAGCTTCCTCACGACAAAATCTTCCCGAACTTCTTCTTCTCTTGCTTTTCCCTTTCTTATGCATTTCTTTCTTATTCTTTGGCGGTGCTCACGGTGTAATGGGCATCTCTTCCATCGGTTCTTCTGTGGGATTTCTTCTTACGGTTGCACATATTCCTCCATAGTCTCTTCCGGAGTTAGGTATGAGGTTTGAGGTTTCAGCCATTTGAAACGGAAGGAAAGTTTTCTGAAGATTTTGAGAGCTAGGGTTTTCAGGAATTTAGAATCAGAAGGAAGGGAGGATGAACGGTTTCTGGAAGTGAAGAGGGAGTGGGAAAAAGTTCTCCAACAGTTGCAAGTCAATCAAGTTTTTGTGGGCTAATTATTATTTCATTAAATTCGCTTGTCGCGACATCAATTTCGCCTCATTTTATTTAAGACGGTAGTTTTTGGGGCATTTAAGAGTGAGTAGTTGGCACGACCCTCTTTATGTCGTGACATACTAGTTTGTGCGTGGCATTAACTAGGTTTTAGGTATTGCTTTGCCCCATGTAGTGACCTTGCATTTTCAAGTTTTGTTTATGTCGCGACCTATGCCCTTAGTTTAATGATCTCAAAAACCCAAATTCCTTTATTAATCCTATACTCCTTTAGACATTTATTCGGGCATCTCCAATCGAAATTCATGAAAGCAATTCACTCATATTTCACGAGGTTTGGTTTAGGGAGAAGGGTTACCCCCTTTGTTCATGTCGAGACATTTGAGGATTCTTTGGAGGTGTCACGGGTTGCTTTCTCACTCATGTCTTTCGGCCTTGCGAGACGCATACTACATGATTCAAAGAATTTAATTAAACTACAATTAACTTCTCAAAATTAAATATATCTTTATATGAACTAATCAAAAGCGAAATATTGCAAAAAATTCAAAATCTAAAAACGAAACTA
Organism: Tetrastigma voinierianum; assembly: GCA_016808115.1. Lineage (NCBI taxonomy): Eukaryota > Viridiplantae > Streptophyta > Magnoliopsida > Vitales > Vitaceae > Tetrastigma > Tetrastigma voinierianum. The sequence goes on along the minus strand of JAEQBH010007919.1, from coordinate 66,053 downwards.
AATTTTCTATGGGTTGCCTCCCGTAATTTGCTTTCAGTTTTGAGTCCTTATTTGAGACTTGCTATTTTAGTTCTTCTTCCTTCCTAGATAACTTTCTTGGAGCTCTTCATTCCTTTCTCTGCTTAGATAATGTCTTGATCTTTGTCCATTGACTTTGGTCTTCTCAGTATTAATCCTTAATGTCCTTACTCCAAATGTATTGCTTGACACCAGCGTGTATGGCCCACTCCATTTGGATTTTAACTCACGGGAACAATTTCGGTCACAGGAATTAAGCGGTGAACTGTTCCCACCTTTCACGAACTTTCCTCGAAGATCCTTTGATCATGCCATTTCTTTGTCTTATCCTTGTAGATTCTAGCATAGTAGCATAGGCTTCATTTTCTCAATTAACCGGTTCGAGACATTTGAACAATCTCTCTTCCTTAGGTTTAAAATCGAAGTTCAACTTCTTGATGACCCACATTGCCTTGTATTCGATTCTAGAGGTAGGTGACATGGTTGCTTAACAAATTATGTATGGGGACATTCAATGGGAGTTTTGTATGCGATCCTGTAAGCTGAAGTGCATCATCAAGTTTGGAAGACCAATCCTTCTGCAGACTCACCAGTCTTTCAAGTATTCTTTAATCTCCATTGGAAATTTACCTTGTCCATTAGTGCAGGGATGATAAGCTAGACTCGTGCATGCTTGATCCGGTACACGCTAATGAGTTTGCAAATATTTTGTTTAAAATGGCTTCCCCATCACTAATGATAGTTCTGGGTGTTGAAAATCTGCTCAAAATATTTTTGCAAGAAGCTCTCACAAGCGTATTAGCATCGTTGCTTAGACGACCACTGCTTCCACCCGTTGGAAACATAATCAGCCCCTTGCTTGGTATGTACGGGTTCCCAAATGATGGTGGGAATGGTCCAATAAAATCTATTCCCCATACATCAAAGATTTGCACCACCATTATACCTCTTAGGGGCATTTCATTTCTACTGCTGATATTTCCAATCTTTTGGCATCTATCACACAATTTAACCCACTCAGCACAATCTCTGAAGATAGTGGGCGATAAAACCAGTTGGAGTATCTTGTAAATTTGTTCTTTCTCTGAAAAATGAACCCATGGTGATGCATGACATTCGTCGAATTTTGCCTTGTTCATTTCTAACACACATCTTCTTATTGTCATGTCGGCGCCTCTTTTAAATAATAGTGGTTCATCCCCGAATATAATACTCTTTGTGAGTTCGAGTTTCCTCTTACGTTGTTGGCCCGAATTTTGAAGGAACCACCCACAGAAACTAAATAGTTCACAATATGACGCCATGGAAGTTGGAAGGAAACTTTAAGCAGGTTGCTCATCTGGGAAGTTCTGTGATATTACTTTCTCTTCTTCAGCGGTGCTTACTCTACTCTTGACAAGTGATCGGCTAGCACATTGTCACACCCACTTTATCCTTGATCTCTAAGTCAAACTCTTTACTGATATGACGCACCCACCTTATCAATCTTGGCTTAGCTTCCTTCTTTGACGCCAATTTACTTGATTCTTTGCATGATCATTATGAATAATAACATAGGATCCCAAAATGTATTGCACGAATTTTCACAAGCAAATACTATGGCTAGCATCTCGTACTAGGTTGTTGAGTAATTTTCTTGTGCTTCATTGAAGGTTCTACTAGCATAGTATATGGTCTGAATATTTTCTCCTTTCTTTTAGGAATGACTCTCATTCTGAAATCACTAGCATCACACATTATTTCAAATCCACGATCCCGTGCAGTGCGCCATTATAGGTGCTTGAACGATTTGATCTTGATTTCTTCAAAAGCGACCTTGCGAAGTCATCAAAGTAAACTTTGTATCCTTCTCGATGTCTGCATAGTGGTCAAAGCTATTTTGAGAAGTCTTTGATGAATCTCCCTATAAATCCGGCATGCCCGAGAAGCTTCTTACTCCTTTTGCGTGGTAGGTGGTGCAAAGTTTTGATAATGGATACCTTGGATTGAATTACACTTCCGATCCGATGCGGTACATGCCCAAAGAACAATACAATACGTTGCATAAAATGGCATTTTCCCGATTCGATTACTAGGCGTTTTGTCTTGCACCATCTTTGAAGCCTTTGTTTCGGGTTCTTCAAACACTGATCAAGCGGATCCATACGGTGAAGTCATCCATAAAAATTTCCATAACCTCTTCAACTAGGTAGAAAATATTGACATCATACACCTTTGGGAATGTAGCGGGAGCATTACACGACCCAAATGGCATCCTTAGAAGGCAAGGTACCATGGGGCATGTGAATGTGGTCTTCTCTTGGTCCTCGGATGCAATAACTTAATCTGGTGTATCTGAATACCCATCGAAGCAAAATGAGGGTGTCTAGCTAATCGTCCAGCGTCCCGATCAATGAAAGGCAAAGGGAAATGATCTTTTCTGGTGGCTGTGTTCAGCTTCCTGTAATCAATGAATACCCTCCATCCTGTCACTGTTCTTGTTGGAATCAATTCATTTTTCTCATTGCGGATTACAGTAAACTCACGCCCTTCTTTGGAACCACATGGTGGGCTCACCCAAGGACTATCACGAAGTACATAGATAAAACCGACATTCGACAATTTGAGTACCTCCTTCACGACCACTTCCCTTCATCCGGATTCAATCTCCTTTGATGTTCTCTGGATGGCTTTGAAGTTTCTTCTAGTAGAATTTTGTGCCTTCACATTGATGGTGATACCCTTCAATTCTTTAATGGACAAGCTAGACTCTTTGTTCTTCTTTAAGATTTTAAACCAACCTAAGATTTCCTGAAGCATCACTTGAGTCTATGGAGATAATCACTTTGGTCTTCTCTGGTGATTCTAAGTAAGCATACTTGAAATGACTTGGCAGCAACTCTTTCCAACAGCCCTTCTTCTTTGGTTTCTTGATGAATTTCCCCTTGCCATTATTTTCCCTTTGTCATTTTGTTTTGCTTCGGGCTCAACACGGTTTCTATAGAATGAAAAGCTGTTGTATGGACAATAAGAGTAGTCATCTTCAATATCACGAGAATTTATCTCTTTCATTGATAAAAATTTGGAGCATTACAATCATTGAACATCGGGGTTGTAGAGTATAGACATCATCAACTACATTGCAATTTTCCCTGTCTATATCTATATTCTGCATGCTTTTGATCCAAGTTGAAGCTGACTGACTTCCTCTCCAACCCTCAAGGTAAGAACTCCCTTTTGCATGTCGATCAGGGCAGCTCCAGTAGCTAGGAATGGTCTTCCAAATAGCAGGGGTACTTGTGAATCTTCTTCCATGTCGGAGATGATGAAGTCCTCTTGGGAAAACAAATTTCCCAGCAGTGACCAGCATCTTCATGACTCCTTCGGGTTTACCATCGATCATCTGCCATTTGAAAAGTAATAGTGGTGGGAATAGCCTCCCAATTTTAATTGTAGCGACGAGAAAGAGGCATCAAGTTTATGCTAGCTCCTTTGAGGTCACGAGAGCTTCTGGGTCAACTCTCAATGATGCAAGAATTGTAAAACTCCACAGATCCTTCATCTTTTACGGCAATTCTTTCTTTATCACGGCCTTTGCCAGTAGCGGTGAGATTGCAATCCCTTCTTGCTATGCTCTTTTCTTGCTCAGCATGTCCTTCAGGAATTTTGCATAGAGTGGCATCTGAGTCACCACTTCTGTAAAGGGCATACTGATCTCTAGCTTCTGAAAGGTTTTCAAAAACCTTGCAAACTACTCCTCTATCTTTGATTTATGCAGTCTCTGTGGAAATGGGACTGCAGGTCTAGAGCCTTGGATATCCTTCTTGTCCACTCCTTCTTTCTTTTTCTCCAGTGCTTCTTCTTCCTTTTACGAGGCTTTCTTCTTCTTTCTTCATCATTTTTCTTTCATCTTTCTACTCCTTCCCACTCTAAAAATTTGCCACTGACCCATACGATCTTTAGTTCTTCTCTTTGTGTCACTTGGGAAGGCATCTTTCCTCTGGCTTTGCAGGGTTAAGGCCAGCTGCCCTACTTGTGTCTCCAGGTTCTTCAGGGATGCATTGGTGGTGTTTTGAAAAATTTGAGAATTGGTAGCAGTTGCTTCCAGTGCACCTGGCTTTGTTCATGGAGTTCAACGACTTCTTATTATCCCCCCCATGAAATCACGACATCGTTCTTGAGATTGGGCCACCACTCGACCTGATGTTCATTTGTGTTCATTTCGCTAGCTGCTTTGTTGCTAGAACCTTGGTGGCTGTTATTAATAACCACTGATGAGGTTACGTCATGCCTTGGGCCTTGTGAAGCCATCACCATATGAAATTCTCATGGTTCTGATGTTGGGTGATAATGTCTTTGGCGAGTTAGTATTGGGTTTGAAATGGTAGTTTTCTTGGCTCGCGGATACTTAACCTCTTGACATCATAAATTGTTCTTCGACTCTCTCGACACTTCCTTTCAATAACTCTCTTTCAACTGCTCCTATCTCATGGGCAGTGTGTGTCTTCCTTTCTTGCTTTGTCCATCACATTGCATAATGGCATCGACTTGGCCTCCGTGGCGCCATCTTGCTCGGCTCCATGATCCCCTTTCCTCTGTTTGCTTCCTCTTGAAAACTCGAGGGAAGGGTTTTCATATTACGACTAACCGGGTCTTCAATCGACTCTCTTGCCTCTTTGTTACTTTCATTTGAATGCTCCACCACAGGAAGCATCAACGATCCCCTTTGATATATCATTGAGGCATGATATCGATGTCCATCGAGGTCTTCGGATCTATCCCATGCATTTGGACATCTTCGACATGGATTTAAATCTTTCCCGACTACATCTAGACTCATCTTCCCCCTGCGAAACCACGTCAGATTTCCTCCTTCTCTACGGTGAAATTTGGGGAAAGAATCTACCTAAGTAGGCCTCTACTAACTCCTCCAAAGTGTCAACAGAACCATATGGTAAAGATTCATACCATGTAGATGCTTTGTTATCTCTTAGAGATAATGGGAATGGAATGCAGTTTGATGACTTACGGTCTCACCCCATTCCAACTTCTTTGTATTAGCCATTGGGAGAAATCTTCCCAGTGCTCGTTTGGGTCCTCACGTAGGATGACGATGGCGTCTTCTTTGGACCACATATTAGTCTTTGGTTTAAGTTGAAATTATTTGCATCAATAATTTGTTTGCCACAGGTGCTGATACTCATCTTGAATAATAGGCTTCAGAGAAGTCCTCCATAGTATGTCGATGATTGGAGCCTTCTATTTGCTTCTCTATGTGCTTCATTATGATTAAATGCTTTCATATGCCATGGTTTAGTTTTACGCCTTCTTTATCTTTCTCAAGCTTAGTGTTCTCTCTAATTACGTATGCAATGAATCGGATCGGTGTTATTTCCTATGCATTAGATTTTGTCCACAATCAAAACACACTTACATTAATAGTTAATTAAATTAAACAAATATTTTCCAATATGGTTTGTTAAAGGTTGCGCTAAATAACCATTGCTTGAAAAGCTATTTTTGTTATTTTCTTCAAAATGTCAAATTAGCATTTCCTTCTTTCGATCGAATATTGATTTACTAAATTCTTTCGATCCTGACAGGCGCCACATAAAACTTGTTGGCCAGGACCATTACACGTGTACAAAATTTATAACATTGTTGCCAAAGAACTGATATTAACTAATCCCAAACTTAATAATGTCGCAAAATTGTTTAGACAACATCGATAAATTGTTATGGATCAAAACACCTATTCAAATTTAAGACTTATTATCCAAAGGACTATTGTCTAATCCTCGAGTAGATAAACCATTAAACTTGAGTGTGAGTTTTCTTTAACTATCATGTTGATTAAAGATATTTTTGTGAAAACCATTTTAAGTGTGGTTTGATCGATTATCACTAGCAGTGCAATTAGACAAATAATAAAATGGATTTAAGTCGGATATCGATCCACGAGATCTCAAAGTTTTTCAATCCAGCTACTGACTACTTAAGCTCCATACTATTTGGACGAGATTACGATAATGAGATTTTGCTTTGAAAGCTTGAAAATAATGATGTAAAAGAAAAATGATTGAATAACAAATGAATTGAAGATTGAAATTTCAAAATAACAATTTAGATTTAACAGTTATCTCTAAAGGAAACATTGAATAATCGGTAATTGTGAAGAATCAATTCTGATGCGATAACTTTGTAACTTTTTGTTTTGAACTACAGATCTTTAAAAACTAGTCCAAGGATAATATAGTGTATTTGGACCTCTCAAACCACGATTCATCATCACGCCATGTTTCTCGAACCACAGATTGGGAATAACTACCCCAAATCCTAGTAGCCTTGTTCTAGGTATTTTTTCTTTCTCAATACTTCATACCTGACATGGATTTATGATTTAGAAACTCCTTCAATTTAGTCATTCTTAGAAAGAGGTTTGCACTATGCAGTTCCTCACCCTCAAAATTAGAATAGCCTCTTTCCTTGATTAGATCCCTTTTAACACGGGATCGAATTCACTATTCGAATTGAGGTGAACTCTCTGTATACTTAAATTTATAACTCACTCAACTCATTCTCGGTTACAAGTGAGAAGAGGATGTATTGATTTAAATATACAGAGCTTATTAGATCAGCAATATCAAGTTCAAATACCTTCCCGAAGTTGTTTCTTACTCTCAGGAATGCTTTCTCTGTGTCACCCAGAGGGCCTCTTAGAAATCAAAGCTATAACAACCTCGTTATGGGTACAAGAGACTGAAATTGGGATCAATTCCAAGATACAAGCAAAACCGACAAAATCCGATTTAGTAGCACATCAGTTCGGCTATAATGAATAAAATACCGCGGAAAGATTGACTACGACAATAACGTCAATTCAATGGATCTTGGGCTAAATTACTGATTATACCATACGTTAGCTTCTTTGATCAAGTAAACCCTTGTAAATCGGAAGCGGGTGTTAAGTCAAAATTTATGCGAATTCAAACAACCAGACCGGTAATTTAAATATAAATGCGCATTCAGCTAAATCCTTTACATTCGCATTGAATCAAATTAGAGGCAATCTGAAACTATTCTAATACAACTAAAATGGAAAAGAAAAAAGCGAAAAATCAAAAGAAAAGAAAATAAAATAAAAAAATACCAGGGCCTTCGACAGCGGATCTCTCTTTCAAGTTTGCCAAGAAGTTGCTTTTACGTTTGGTATGACCCGTATTTATAGGGTTACGAAGTTTGGGTACTAATTAAGTCATTCTTTTGTGGATTTCGAGTGGGTAGCCCATCTTCTTTGTTCGGTGTGACTTCGATTCCCTTGTCCGCGACATCGGTTAAGTTTGGCACTTGTTGCGGCATTTATCAATAAGTCATGACATTCCTTTGTTTTCTTGAAAGCATCTTTATGTCGCGACGAGGAATCGATGTCAGCGACATTAGCCATGCTCCAGCGACATCGATTTCTTGTCGCGACATCAACTATCGCTACGCAACTTTGAAGCGGTGGTTTGAGGTAGCGGCAATCTTTGTCAGCGACATCAACTTAGAAGCGCAATCTTCAGCGGTAGTCCCGATAGTCGACATGATCTCGCTGCTCGACATCATCTATGGCTCCACGAGGTTTCAACATTGGATTTCACGATGTCGACAGCCGGTGTAATAAACATCACTTTATGTTTACGCGAGGTTTCAGCTGACGTTTCTTATCGCGACGCTCCGGCTCATGTCTTTCGACTTTCAGCGATTGTTTGATGTCGCGACGCCGATCTCTTATTCGCGACATCAACTTATCGTCTTTATGTTTGGCGGTTGTTTCTGGTGTAGCGACATCGTCTTAATCGCGACATCGGCTTTAAAAACGCAACTTCAAGCGAGCAAGTCTCGTATCGCGACCTCGATCTCTTGTGGCGACGCTCCAGTTATCTGCAGAGGCTTTGTTGGTTGCCTTTGGTGTGCGGCGTCGTCTCATGGCGACGTCCAGTTATGTCTCTGGAGGCTTCAACTGGTTGCCTTTGGTGTCACGACGTCAATCTCTTGTCGCGACATCAGATTATGTCTCTGGAGGCTTCAAGCGGTTTGCCTGGTGTCGCGGCGTCTCGGTCCTCTGTCGCGTGACGACTTAGAAATCACAGTTTATCTTTGAGCACGTTATAGCGTCAAGGAGCTTCTCTTGTCATTACCTCCATCCCCCTTGTCGCGACAGCCGACCATTATGCCCACATCCGCGATGTTGTCAGCGACATCATTCCTTAGGTCTCTGGTTAGTCCTCGTTGCCTAACTTGTAGGAGCTGTCAGCGACACACGTAATTTCCTTAATTTTCACAATGTCGCGGCATAAATGGTGATGCGGAGGTCAGCGCAACATTAGTTACCCGGTACTTTAGTTTCTACACTTACGCATTTTACTCGTGATTGTTGCATTTTCCTCTGCTTTTTTCTTCTTTTTCTTTCACACTCGCGCTAATAACAAATTGGTGAGTTTCTTCATATTCTGCATATTAATTATTCCTTTAGGATGAAAAGTAGCAGAGAAAAATGGATTAAAATAGATGACTTTTAAGCTCCTGAACCTTCCCTCCTCTGTATCTCCGACAATTTATTGATCTTTGTGATTGAATCGCAGGTTGTCGGTACTCGATTAAGATTGCTCTCAAGCCCATCTATTCTTTTGTTCAGTGTACTTTCTACAGTATCAATTCTCTGTGCCAATTGTACATTGATCCCTTTTTGCTCTTCCACAAAATTGCCTACCACCTTGCTTAAATTCAATATAGCTTGTTAGCTGAGAAGTGAGATGATGATGGTTGTGGTTGAATGAGGAACCATTTCAAATGCGGAAAGGAAGGCACGGCAGCTACCGTTGTTTGCTTTAGAGAACTTTTATAGCGGGGGATTGGAAGGTTTCAGGGAGAGATTGAGTTGAATTCTTCCAATTGGAATTTTATGTATTCTGTATGGGGCATTGGGTTGTGTATGTATTGGCCCGCTGGCATTAGCATCTTTCGACATCAATCCCCTTCAACTTGATGGGCACTTGGATGATGTTCTCACGGATTGACGGTGGGTTGGCCGGTGATGAATGGGTTGGCTGTCTGGTGTTTCGGTGCCGTGGAGCCTCTTTCCTTCTAACTCCTCCACCTTTCACAGCTAAGGTCGAAATTTTTTGCTTTCATTTCCATGTCCTTCGAAAATTGTAAATTCTCCCCCTTTGGTGGGCTGAGGCCCTCATTTTCTCCACCTCTCTCGGGTTTTGGCTCATCCCGACCCTTGGAAGTTTCGACCACATGCTTCCCGAGAAATCATAAGCTTAATCGGATTTTTACTCAAAAATCACCTCCACACATGGTTTCTAGCAATTGCTTCATAGTAGGGGACATACCATTATAGAAATGATTCACTAACATCCGGATCTTGAAACCATGATGTGAATGACATGATGGTCTCCATGGATCTCTGACATTGGTAAATTTCTGTTCATCATAAGTGGGTAAGTGTAGAATACTCTTCATTGTTTGGTCTTGGTTGCGAAGAATTTCTTCAAAAAATTCAGTTTGAAGATCGACCCAGAGCCTCTAATCGTTCGGCCTCGAGTGAATTGGGCCATATTTTGGCTTTGTCCTTGAGGGTCGTAGGGGAATGCCTTCGGCTTAGAGCAACTCCATATGGAGTTATACCCTCTCATAAAGTTATGCATACTTCTCAAATCCCGTATGTGTGAATGTGGTTTTCAATTCTCCATACCATGAAATGTGGGGGCGGGGGCACTGAATGAGATTCTGCTTTGCTACATCCTCGAGCGAGGAGGTATGATGCGGGAAGGAGCACTCACTTTCCCAGGAGGGTGTATGTGTTCCCTCATCGACACATTATCTTTGTTGGATTCTAAGGGGTGCTTGTTGACTTTCTTTGTTCCTCGGGTAGAGGATCCATTTAGTAGCTGTGCACGATTTCACACCGCGTTCAAGTGGTGCACTCTCTTTATGTCTACACGATATCCCTCTTGTCCCGATTCTTTACGTAAAAACACATTTACAAAAAATGAGACACAACAAAGAACCTGAGTAAAGCTTGCGAAGAAATTGGAATGATTAAAACAAAAGCGGCTACCGCAGAAACAAAAGCAGTCTTATTAACTACCAAGTGAAGAAAACTTGCGGTTCTGCACATAAACTCAAAGGACTAAAGGTCACCAACACTTGTAATGTGGATTACAAGTACACATCAATTCATCATACGTAGTTTAGCACCATCCACAGCAGCCATTTGATTCGTGCCACGGTAGGGTGATGTGGAATCAACAAAATTTATATTCCTAAGTTCCTCCTACTGCCGTAGTCAAGCTACTGCAGTAAAGCGGTTTAGGGTCGAACACGGGGATGGGTTTTCATCCCACGAATGATTTGCGTAGTGTTTGAAAATTAGTGAGCTTTAGTTTGGATTTTTCGGTTTTGTTAAAAGCAGGGGTTGGTTGTTGCTTGGTTAGCGTAATGGCATAAATGAAATTGTGAAATGGTAACCTTGAAGGCTTAGGTCACTAGCTTGACAACATGGGGTATTATAGTGTCATCGGGTTATTTCCTCGCATTAGGGCAAATGACATATAGTCAAAGCCAAAATCGGATCTTTGTTTAGCTATAAAACCTAACCCTAGAAACCACTCCTATTTGAGTCAACCCAAGTACTAAGCATTCAAAGTCCCATTCAGTTTGAAACCCTAGCATTTAACCTCATTCCCATGGCTCGTAAATGACATCTAAAGAATGTCGATTACATCTACCAGTAGAATGCAGACATAGCATGGTAAGTATTGACTAAAGGAAAGACATTAAATGGCATTAAACCCTAGTTTGGAAAGTTGGGAACCATAAATGTTGTACCTGTAACATTCAGAGCAAGGACAATCTGCAGCAGCCCCAAAACCAAGCTAGCAACCCTCCTCTTCAAGGCTATGAGGCTTAGCCAAGCATCCCTTGAGTTGTCATCCTCAGAGGTGTGTTTGGCAGCTGAGAAAATGAGAGAAAGAGGAGAGAGAAAGCTTAAGTAAACCCTAAAATGAAAAGCATGAGCTGTATTAATGAAAAGATTGCTTAGGGTTACAAAGTTGTAGGGTCTTATATAGTCAGCCCAAAGTGTGAAAATACAAAATGCCTAAAATATGAAATTACATAGAGACCAAAATGGTAATATATCAAAATGTGGTGGTTGGCATCATGAATTCCAAAACACGGTGATTTGCTATGGGAAATTTCGCTAGCATAGCGAAAATTTAAATATGCTATCGAAATTTCGTAGCCTAGCGAGGAATTCACAAGAGATAGCGGAAATTGAAATTTAAGCTAGGAACGAGTGAATTTCGCTACCTATAGTGAAATTTAGCCTCAACCCTAGCGAAATTTTTGTGAGATAAGCAGTGGGTATTTCGCTAGGAGCCGGTGAATTTACCGCTAGATGGCGAAATTTCGTAACCCTAAGCGGGGAATTTTCACATAGCGAGAATTTCGCTAGGACAGAAATTTTTCGCTATGATTCTCAATTTCGCAATCCAGTAAATTTTCGCAAGCATAGCGAAAATCCATGCTTTGCCTGTTTTGCTACTGCATCCTCCTGCAACCTTCTTTCTTCACATCCTTCATTTCTTCATAGTTGATGGTTGAAAACCTTGTGAATCCTCAATATTCGGCAAATATCTTGACATCAAACTTGAACTAATTGTTGAGGCACGCAAAACACGTGAGAATTTACCAAAAACACAAACTACATGATGGAATTAGTGAAACTAAGTGGACCTGCACACATCAATTGGCTTAATTTATATGATTAGTGCGCAAAAAGCACTCAAAACCTATCTTGAATAGGGCTCAAAATAGCACTTTTTGGGCACTAATCAATCAGGTGTCCATGAGGTATTCCATGTCTCCATGCTCCGGAAGTACACTCCAAATCCAATTCATGTAGTGGATTGGAGCGAGCTTGGTATCGATGTAGATGGGACCTTCGAGGAGGGACCGGTGCGTGTGGATGGGCGACGAATTTTGTGGCCTTAGGGCGTGAGACTAGTAAAGGTGTTGTGGCATCACCGAAGACTGGAGGAGGCAACATGGGAACATGAGGACACGATATGTGCCAAATATCCTTTCCTTTTCGAGGACGGAAGTATGTGGTTTAGTCATTTAGAATTTGAATGACTGTTGCATATGCATGTTATTGTATGTATATGTGTGTGTGAATTTCGGGACAAAATTCTTTTTAAGGGGGGGAGAATGTGAGACCCGGGATAGAATTAAACCAGCCAGACATAGGTTTCAGGCCTAGAAATTTTCACAGATCTCTCGGATGACGGCGGATCCGTGCGTTGGTCGTCTCTCAAAATCTTCAGTACATAGTTGAATTTCGTTGAATTACAGCGAAATAGTCGATTTTCATGTATTTCGGTGGCGGCGGCCATTAGCGCGGAATTGACCGTGGCATGAAGGTGCGAGCCACATGGAACGCCGAGGGCTTGGGGACACTTGGCACTTAGTGGCAAGTTCTATAAGCTACTAGAATGCATGATGTTAGTGGTTAGTGCATGGCTTGGCATGGTGACACATGCCATGACTTTAACCGTAATGTCGAGGAAGCTTGATGTAAGCGATCATCACAGGCAGTGGAGAAACATGGAATGGATCAAGCTAAGGAAGGAGTTCTTCCTATTGCTTTAAATCATTTCTAGAGAAAGAATAGAGAAACAAAGAGAGAAGAAAGGAAAGAAAACGAGAAGGAAGGAGAAGCGGAGGAGGAGCTTTTCCTCCGTTGTTTTTCATATTTAGGTGGTTCAGGCGGTCCTACACACTTCAAGAAGTGAGGGATTTTTCTTCCCTGATTATTTCCTTGTTTGGGGCCATGGAAATGGAATTTGGTTGAGTTGGTTTGTTATTACTTGAATGAATACCATGCAGAATTTTTCTAGGACTGATCTTGTCACTTTGCGTGTTGTGTATATGTTGTTTTTATGGGTTTAGTGTCAGGTTGGTTTTGTTATTACTTGAATGAATGCCATGCGAGAATTTTTACGGAACTAATTTGATTCTGCATGTTATTGTATATGTGTTTTAAGGTTTTAAGACTAAAAATCTGGTTGGTTTGTTATTCTTGGAATGAATACCATACGAGAATTTTAGGGTTTAACCACGGTTGTTTAAACCATAACTCCCTCGTTCGAACTTTCCAGATTCAAGTGTTCTTGAACTTTATGGAGAGCTCATGGAGTCAGAATCTAGCCATAAGCCATTTTAGTGGCGAGTAGGTGCTCATCGGTCTTTGAAAAAACGAGTTGTTGCACCAAGTGTATGAATTGCTATCAATATGGGTGTTTCAAACACATTAGGTTGTAATGTGTTGTGCTTGAACATGGTCATTTCTTAGCATGCAGCAAGCTGTATGACTGACATACTATGTCTCAGCCTGGGAATATGAATTATGGTATTACTTGCCTAAGTAATGGTTGGAATTATGTTAATACATGCTTGAATGGTGTGTTGACATGAATGAACTGAATGCTAGAAATAAAAAATTCTAGTGCATGCTTACATGATGTACTGGTTTAAATGTGTGGAACATTAACATGACTGCATGTATGTTGGTGTTGAACTGAATATATGAAATGTTGTGTGCATTAGACATGAGGGTTCATGGTACACCCCTAGTGTACAAGGTAAAATGTCCATGTAGAGTCTTCGCCATTGGGCATGAGTTTGAGTGAAGTGGCCTGTGCATTGCATTGGTGTGCAGAAAAATCACGACATCTTGGGTGTAGCCATGTCTTGATTTAGCGCGTTTGGTCTTGAGTGTGTGGGCTCGAGTGGGTGAAGTCAATTGGAGTCACACATTGTTAAATGAAATGGAAAGCGAATAGTGTCGAGGCGTGGTAAGTGGGGATGAACTGCCCCACAGTGAAAAGCACAGAAAAACTTTGGTTAGAGAGGGTATCCAATGGTGGCACGAAAAATGTTGGAGGGTGTAAAGACCCGTGGTGAGACCGGGATAGTTACATTTGCCCAGGTAGCTTGATTAAATAAATACGCATGAACTACGGGTTGTTGATTAGTGCCCGAAAATTTCTATTTTGAACCCATTTATTATAGGTTTGAATGCTTTTGTGTACTAATCATTCCCCAAGTCTTCCAGGTTGCACATTAAAGTCCTACTATTCCTGCGATACTTTGTGGCAAATTTTGCGAGTTTTCTTGACTAAGCCGGAGTAAAATTGTTGAGTAGATCGAACGAAAAAAATTGAGTCAAACTCGGCGGCTGCGGTCGAGAGACGAAATAAGAGTAAAAAATGCAAGGAAATTAAAGCTGCAAGTTGGCAGGCTGCAAAATTTGCGCAAGTTGCAGAAGGCCCATGGCACATGAAGACCAGCGAGGTTGCGAAATTGCAACCTCACCGACCTTTGTTCACGGCTTCCGATGTTCATCCTGCACGACCTGTTCTCTTGCATTTCACGCATTTGTTGTTTTTGCTACAATTTTTGTTTCTTCCTATTTTAACCCTTGTAATAGCTTTTGTTTTGGTTTGTTTTGTAATTTCCCTTACACTGAGCACCTATATAAGCCTCGATGCGTACAAACTTGCATCGATCAACTTCAATCAAAGTGACGAAGCTTCACCTTTCTCCCGGCAGAAGCTCTCTTTCCTCTCCTCTGCTTCACTTTCTTTCATTTTCTTTGTTATTTTCTCGGCTGCCAAACATCCTTTGATGATGACAAATCAAAGGATGTTCAACTAAACCTCCCCATCCTTGGAAGGGGAGAAGGCATTTTGGAGTCTTTGGTTTGAGGTAAGGCTGCATATTCTGTCTTCATGTTTGTGTTTTAGGGTATTTGTGCCCCTGTTTCTCACCATAGGTTAAAATCTCTTAAGCATGCCCTCCTTAATGTGTGTTGGCAGATTTTTGGGTTCGGTGGATACTTTCATTAGATCCCACTTGCCCGATGCGGTCAGATTATCTCTATTAGTTATTGTAGGATAGGGTTTTGAGACGTGTTTTCCTTTGTTAGGAACATTTGTAACGATGAAATGTTATGTTTGAAAGGAAAATCATAAGTTTAGTTTTTAAAGCTAAATGAAGATCCAGGTCGGGAAATGACTATATGTCATCCTCCCAAGCGTGAGAAAAGACTTGAGGACATGTTGGTTGCTTAAAACCCTAAACAGTGGCAGGCACTTAAGGGGTTCTATTTTACATTTTTTTCTTATTTTATTTTCAGCCTGTGAATAACCAATCCCCTGTTTTTACCCAGACCTTAAAATCCAAATTTAATTCACTAGTTTTTGCCTTCACTGTAAGTCATTTGTACTAAGAAAACCCATCCCTCTGTTCGACCCTATAGCCGCTATACTGCAGTAGCTTAACTACGGTAGTAGGAGGAAATTTAGGATATAAATATTGTTGATTACGAATCATCCTACTGTGGCACGAATCAAATGGCGCCGTTGCCGGGGATGGTGCCTAAGTGTGAATGATGACCTATTGAACACTTGTGATCCTCATCCCACAAGTTAAGTGAGAATTTTTCTTGTATATATATATCTTTTTAGTGTTTTTCGGTGTGTTTAATTTTGTTTCATTTTATTTTGTTTTTAGTAGCTTTGCACCCCTTTTGGTAGAGTTGTTTTTCCTTGTTTGGTATTTGCTTGGTTCTTCTTTGCGGGGTCGAGTTCCAGTGGGTTAGAGATTGTAAATCAAAGTTGAATTTGAACCCAATGGAAGAAACCATCTTGAATCTCTAAGCGAGTGGAGTCTAACTATTGGAGCGCATAAGACAATCAATTCTCAACTAAGTCAGAAAATTGACACTATGGAAAACAATGTTTACAAGAGAATTGATGGACTTCAAAGTGAAATTGAGCATAAATTTGACAACTTGCAGTGTTCAATTTCAAAGCTTGCCCAGCAGCATGATCATCAAGAGGAAGAGAGTTAAGAGGAAGAGTGCTTGACTGACACCATGGTGGAGGAGCAGTGTCAACAGCAAGGGTCATCTGAATCCTTAGATATTTGTGTTGCTGTTTATCCATGGGAGAAGAATGAAGAAATCCTTCCTTTGTTGAGTAAGGAAGGTAGTGGAAGACCACCATGAGCACAATTTACCCTTGCCCCCTAGTGACTCAGTGTATACCCTACCTGCAGCACAATCCACACCCAAAACACCCACCATAAAGTGCCCCATCCTTTGCACCTTACTGCGATACCTCCAAGGAAGGTGGCCATTGCTATTTTGCCCTTTACATCAAAGAGATGGCGGTAGCGATGTTGCATGGCACGGATGGTTGGTCTTGATTAGGTTGGAGCTTTGAACCTCGCGTTTCTAAACTCGCGGTTCAAAACGACCTCGAAGGCTTGAGAGCAGGTTTTGGGGTCTTTCGATCTACCGCCTTTTGTTTTCATTTTTCTTATTTTTATTTTATTTTATGTTGATTTCTTTAATTTTTTCTTCTTAGAATTTCGTTAATTTTTAGTTAATCTTTGTTTTTATATTAATTTTTATTTTTCTGCAAATTTTCTTAATTTTTCCACGTTTATTTTTGCAGTTTTTATCAAAATTTTGATGCAGTGGGTGGCACAGGAAAGGGCACAAAAATTCGCAACCTGCGAAAATTTACATGATTACCAAATTTAGCAGCACGCAAGCCCAACCCTACGAAATTTTGCAAACCCTCACCGTAGGTTGTAGCGAATTTTTAGCCATGCGAAAGTCGCCTTTACCAATAGATGCCTTCTTGTGCACTGTTCAAATTTTGTCCTTTTGATATTTTATTTTATTATTTTTGTTATTATTATTTTTTATTATTCACATATATATCATATATATATATATATATATATATATATATATATATATATATATATACTCTTGCTATATATATATTAAAAAAAAATCGCGATTAATAAAAATTTCATAGGGTTACGAATTTTAAGCAACACTTACATTTGCACTACCTCGATTTTGTTTTGTTCTGTAACTTTCATCAGAACTTCGTTTTGGTGTTTTGGTACCGTTGGAATTTTTAGGGGAGTGTAGAATCCAAATATATGAAAGAACACTTTTGAAAATTATTATGAAGGTGTAATTTCTAAATTCTCCAACTTGTCACTTTTTCCTCTATTTTCTTTCCCTACTTGTTTATTTGAAGCCCAACGAATTGAATAAGGTGTCGATGGAAAGCGTGAAGTATCTATCCAAAAGCGAGCACATCTCATCAGGGGTAGCACTTCCTTCTCTAACTTTCCAATGCGACCCCATTGCGGACAATGAACGTTGGTTGGGGTGGAAAGTTAGAAGGAAGTGGCATTTATGTTTTGTTTTTATTTTAGAAAACCATTTTTGATGTTCGGTGGCTTCTTTGGTTGTTATTTTTGTGAAGGCTGTTATGCGTTACAAGCTTATTTTGTTAAAATTGCCATCTTTTTTTTGTATCTTTGCAGCAACGTGGTTTGGCGAAATTGAAACTTTGTCAGTTCGTGATGTTAGATTGGTTCCATGCACGGTTAGTGGATGATCGAGTTGAACTCTTGTTTCTTTCACGACCACTTTTATTCCGCCTTTAGCTAACCACACCTGATACATCCCGGTTTTCAGCAATAGGTTGAAGAAACGGCCTAACCCTCCTAAACCTTGCAATAACCTACCTAGTTTAGATTTGACCACCTTTAATAGGTTAAGGACCCCTTGAATAGAAGGCGATGTGTCTTCCAAAGAAAAGAAAATAAAGAGAAAAGAAAAAGAAGAAAAAGAAATTGCAACACTTTACCTTGAAACTGAGTACGGTCAGGGGTATATAATTCAAGCCTTTAAAGCCGGTGCCATAAGGCGGTTGGGAACCACCGACTTAGTGCTACTTCTGCGGGTGAATGGGTGAAGTTTAGCAAGTTGTAGGTTAAGGTTTCGAAATCATTGGTCTGGGGTGTAAACTTGAAGGTTAATTGGTCGAAAGATCCTTATGACTTGGTGCCCTAAGCCTTATTTGGTTGGGAGTCATCGGTTGATCCCCATTACATGGACTTTGGTGAACTCGATTCCTCAGCATTGCACCCTACAAAACAAAAAAAATTTGTGGAATAAGAGGTGGGTCTTGATCTATTTTGGTTGGTTAGCATGCTAGGTTGTGGCAATAGCTTGGTTGGGGGGAGAGTGTAGTTTGGCAGTTTATTGTTGAGGACTGATCAAACAAACACTTAGATTTTTGTGGAAGTTCCTGGTTAAGTCATCGAGAAGGAAGCTCTTTTGATACTCCATTTTGTATGGTATTCATTCTCTCGAGGTAGTTATTGGGCTAAGTTTTGGTGATTTTCATTGAGGGTTAGGCATTACTCATTCACAACCTTTTCGAAATATTTTTTTTTGTGAACATACTTTTGATTTTGTATTGTATGCTCTCTCTTTCTTTTTTTCTTTCATTGGTAAGGGACTAGCAATGTGTAGGTTGGGGGGTGTGATTAGTGCCCAAAAGTGCTATTACAGACCACATTTATTATAGGTTTTGAGTGCTTTTTGTGTACTAGTCATTCTAATTAACCGATTTGCACATTAAGGTCCCTGCTATTCTACTGATTGCATTTTTTGTGGCAAATTTTGCGGTTTGCAGGCTAACCGTGAAATTATTTGAGTCGATCCAAGCACGAAAAATTCAAGATCAAACTCAACATTGCGGTCGGGACGGAAAGAAGAGCGAGAAAATGCAAAGGGCTACAATTTGGCGGTACACGAATTTGGGCAACCTACGAAAGGTTGAGAAAATTTCGCAAGTTGCAGAATTTAGCCAGGTTGAGAAATTGCAACACCTGGCGACCATTCGCGACTCCACGTTCATCTTGCAGCCCGTGTTCTCCTGCATTTCCGCGCGTTTGTTGTTTTGCTACAATTTTTTTGTTTCTTCTATTTTAGCCCTTGTAATAGCTTTGCTTTGGTTTGTTCTATAATTTCCCGCCTGCTGAACACCTATATAAGCCTCGATGCGCTGCAAACTTTGCATCAATCAACTTCAATCAATAAAGTGACTGGGGAAGCTTCCTGCTCTCCCGCTTGGCTTCTCCTTCCTCTCCTCTGCTTCACTTTCTTTCATTTTCTTTGCTATTTTCTCGGTTGCCAAACATCCTTTGATGACAAATCAAGATGTTCGGCTAAACCCTCCCATCCTTGAAGGGGGAAGCCACTAGAGTGTCGGTTTTGAGTGGCGCATGTTCTCATGCTCTTCATGTGTTAGTGTTTAGAATTGTTGTGCTCCTGTTTCTCACCATAGGTTAAAATCTCGCAAAGCATGCCCTCCTTAATGTGTATTTGGCAAGCTTTTGGGTTCAATGGATACTTTCATTAGATCCACTAATGCCAGGTTAGTTACTCCTATTGAATTTTTTATGGGGTAGGGTTTTGAGATGTCTTTTCCTTTATTGCAGAACATTTATGCCAGGTTAAATGCTATGTTTCGAAAGGAAAATCATAGAGTTTAGTTTTAAAGCTAAATGTAGATCAGGTTCGGGGAAATGACTATATGTCATCCTCCCCCAGCGAGAACACCCAGGGACATGTTGGTTGCCCAAAACCTAAACGATGGCCCGACACTCAAGAATTCTAACCCACACATTTTTTTCTTATTTGTTTTCAACTTTGTGAACAACCAATCCCCTGTACACCCAAACCTTAAAATCCAAATTTAATTCACCGGTTTGGCCTTCAACGCTTAAGTCATTTGTATTAAGAAAGCCCATCCACGTGTTCGACCCTAAAAGTCACTATCTTCGCGTTAACCCATTCTGACGATGGGAGAAAGGCCAGGATATAAATATTGTTGATTAGGATCACCCTGCGTGGCGCCCGAATCGGTTGTGTGATGGAGTCGGGATGACTGGTATTGGGCTCCCATTGGCACTTGCATTGGGTGGTGGGTCGGAGAGTTGACCTTGTTACGCCAGGGCATGTAGAGTGTCGTCTCATACATGCATGTAGTTTTTTTTTCCCATGATAGGACAGCATGTCTGAATGGATTGGGTTGTTTGTGTGACTGTGAAATGATCATTTGCTTGTGCACCTAGGTGAGGAGTAGCCCTGGTAGGTTGTCTCTATTGGACGCGTTAGCTCACTGATCGGAGTGAATTATGCATGCATTGTATGTTTTTATAGCTAAATTGCATGATTCACATTCATAATCACTAATATTATTGTAATCCACATGCTATAATGTTTCTGAGACACGTCGATATAGGAGTAAAAGGAAGCTAAATAATAGAGGAAAGACCAAAAGCGGAAGACAATGAAAGTACAGGTGGAGCCTTGGGTGCGTAGGCTGCGAGGACTCAGCTGCCAGTAGCTCTTAGTAATAGCATTGGGGGTACACCTTTGCGGCAAACCCCGGATCAGCGAATTCCAATTGTCCTCGAGTGCCCAGGCGCCAGCGCCCTTCAGCGACGTAGCGAGGTATTCTTTTCCTAGACGGGAGCATTAAAAAAACTCTGATTTCTAGACCATTGATGGGCCCGCGTCCCAAGGTATAAAAAGGAAGCAAGTTCGAGGCAGAAGGGGGGATTGAAGGCTAATTGAACACAAGAAGATACGGGTAGAGAGAGATTAGCAAAGACGGATTCCGAGAGATCGCGAAGATGGCCTCTCCTATATTTCTTTTCTTGATTCGTTTGATACTAAAAATTTTTCAGTCTATAATGAAAATCACTATGAACTAACTTTTCTCTCTAGGGTTTTGTCAACCCTAACGGCACCATTATGGATTAGTACATTAATTGTGGTTTATTTAATATTGATATGAATTTCTATGGTTGCTTTACTCCTGAGTTTAATCACATGTTATTATTTGGCCAATTGTGGCATGCTAATGCTAGGAGTCTAATATCGAGAGAAGATGAATCATAGGAACATGGGTAAAGCAACACTTGGTCAATCAGGGAATAAAGATATCCCGCATTCTAGGAGTGTATTATACTTTATACGCACTAGTGAGATAGGCGGTTATATCTCAGAGAATATCATGACGTTAACCCTTTAACATAAATCATATGTCATATTAAATAAATGTGCTATCTAGGGTTAAATCCATCGAGGTGTGGCGTCAGGCGGGAAAACCACAGTTTTCTCATAATTACCTTAAATCGAATTTTTAATAGTATGATTTGTTTAAATGAGTACTTTAGTCATAATTCGCTATAGGACTAGATCCAAATATTGTCTAGATCACATCAAGTCCGTTATTCAACACACTTCTCTTAATTAGGAAGAGCCTTGACTAGCCACTATACTACGTGAACTCGACGCGTATACTTGCGCGCGCGAGTTTGCAATTTTACCAACTTTTACACACTCACTTCCGATGCGTCAGTTTTTAGCGCCGTTCTTCGGGGATTTGGTGTTGATATTGACAACGGTGCCATAGCTATTACTTTTGGATCAATTTTTATTTTGTTAGTTCTTTTACTTATTAATCATTTTTGTATTCTTTGTTTTGGGTATTTTTGCCTTATTTCATTGTCACGTGACTTGGTCCAGACTTCATACTTGTGATTTCGGGGAAAGCAATTGGTGTGCATGTAAGAACAAGATTGTGGGGTACTTCCATTGATCCTAAACCCGAGCAGACATTACATCGATTACGTGAAGCACCACATGACGATTTAAAGAATCGTAGTAAAATCCGCGAGGATTAAGGGCGGTTAGAAGGCGAACCACATGTGGATCAAAATGGACAGAATCATAGAGATTAGGCCACCAAATAATTTGTACAACCTGATAATCCGCATATGCCACTCGAGGAGTTCGCCTTGCCACCTATAGTTTGTTGTC
Organism: Tetrastigma voinierianum; assembly: GCA_016808115.1. Taxonomy (NCBI): domain Eukaryota; kingdom Viridiplantae; phylum Streptophyta; class Magnoliopsida; order Vitales; family Vitaceae; genus Tetrastigma; species Tetrastigma voinierianum. Next base: position 44,227 of record JAEQBH010007919.1, on the reverse strand, counting down.
CCGGCTATCGGCGACCACCACGTTGAAGCGAACAATTTTTGAGTGAGAAAAAGAGTAGCTCACCAAATGCTCCATAATATACGGTTCGGGGTTGCTAATGAGAATCGAATGCACATTTGACGAGTTTTATTGAAGTCTACGACACTGTCAAGTATAATGGAGTAATAGAAGAAGGTCTTGGGTGCGTCTCTTCCCACTATGCTAGCGTAGAGCTAAGCATTGGTTGACTAGCTAACCACCGGATTCCATTACCTCGTGGAATGACTTGGTGCAAAATTTTCTCACCAAAATTTTCCCACCTTTAAAGATCGCACAACTGGTGCAAGAGATCAACACATTCAGACAATTCGAGGGGGAGAACTTGGACGAGGCCTAGGAGAGATTTCATGAGCTACTAAGGAGATGCCCACGTCCTGAGAGTTAACTAGGTGGATACGGTGCACCGTTTTATAACGATTTAAGCGATTCGAAGCTAGGACAATCATTAATGCCTCAGCGGGAGGTGCCACAGTGAAAAGACCCCACATATCAAGCTTATGAGATATTGGAATATACAACCACTAATTCTAATCAGTAGCCTCGAGATAGATCAGCACCTAGGAAGTCCTTAGCGAGAGTAGACACATAAGTTCTCAATAAATGTTTGTCTATGAATGTATAGACTAAACCCTTCAATTTTTATACCTCTACTGGAGCCTTACAATTCTCCTACAGTTATACCCAAATTGGAGTTAGGTTGTTTAAAGATTATAAAAATGTCTTATGTTCTTGAAATTATGAAATCACATTTGAAGTCTTAGACACTTCAAGTGCACAAGTCATACAAGTAGTAAAGATGTAAGATGGAATATCATTCCCTCGGAGATTGATAAAATTTTAAAATCAATTACCAAGTACTCCAGATCCACACTATTTGCACTTTCCTTGCTTAACGATTTAAAAGAAAACTAAGGTTGGAAAGCAAAATTTATCCTATATTAGATTTACGTAATGAAGATAAATTGGAAAGAAAACAAATAACCTAAAATGGATTGAATCAGTTCTCTGTTTGAAGTGAACAATTACAAGGAACTGTTGTGAAATTGCCAATTTCGACATCATAATATACTGTGACTCTCTCTCCTAATTCTGGATTTTTCAAAGATTTATAATAGTGCAACTTGGATTTCTCCTTAACTTCACCAATTAGATGTTCCTGCTTCTTTCGAAAATAGGGAACTAACCATTTACTTGTATTCAGAACACTCTTTATAAGATCTGGGTATTTTTCTTTTTCAATACTTCATACCCATTTCTTAGGACTGCATGTTTCTTGCTTCCCAAGACATGACCATTGCAAGACCTCTACAAAATGGTTGATGACACTTCCTTTAGATCTGATGAAATTCTCCCTTTCCTTGATTAGATCTCGGCTAACACGGGATTAGGATCTTTCCATCAAATCAAGGTGAAATCTCTTATCATTTAAATAGATAAATCATTCAACTCAACTTCAAAGCCTGAGTGAATTGAGATTTATCGAAATGAACTCTCAGAGCTCTTTAATTCCTCAATAATAGTCTAACATACCCCCCCGATTAGGCCTCAGCTCTCGGGGAATCTCCATCTCTATATGTCCTTTCAGGGCCTCACGGAAATCGAGTAGGATACAGTCCTTTGTAAGGTATTCAATACTAATATTTGGAACAATTCAACTCATGAACAACATCAACCAAATAAAATAAAAATCCAGGAATTCCCTCTAATTAATGTAGAAAAGACTATAACTAACAATAGATCCATTCCGATTAGGCTGGCTTACAAGCGAATCACAATCTCTGATGGAGTAGTGATCAAGGACCTCATTTGTAGCGTAATAAGCGAAATAAATGAATTCCAGAAATTGTTTTAACTTCGTACAATTCCCAGGCAGTAATTGGAGAAAGAGATTGCAATAAATCCACGACGAATTAACAGTGCGGTTGAATCAAGTAAAAAGAAAAAAATCAAAACAATTCTAACTAATCTATTCTAAAAATATACAAGTGAGTCTTCTCAATCCCGATCTGGGTTCCGGAAAAGCTGCTTTCTCCTTATGCAAGGACGCCTATTTATACACTTCCAGAAGTTAGGCCTGATTCAAAAGCTTCAAGTGGATTTTCCCAATTAATGGCTGACTCCTTGTTGTTTGTGACGCTAAAAGAGCTTGTCACACACGAGTTACAATTCATATCTTGCCTAGAGTGCGTCGTGACTTTAATTGCTTGTCGTAACATTCTTTGTTTTTGTTTTGGGCAATATGCGGCCTTATATCTTCTATTACAACCTTTGTTCTTTCTGACTTCTTCATTTTGGTTGTCGTGACCCGGTTTCTTTGTAGCGACTTAATTTGTTCCTCATCCTTGATTCTTATTTGCAGCAAAGTCTTTAGTTGCGACATAGGTTTTAACCTATAGTTTATTCTTTGGAGATCCTTGTCGCGACATGAATTTCATCGCGACTAACTTTTCTTCACTTCTTTTGTTTCTTGATTATATGTGTAACTTAGAAATCCTTGTTGTCTTCTTTTATAGCTTTTCTTGAGAATCATCATTTTTTTTTTAGTCGCGACAGATTACTCTGTAAGTGACCAAGTTTAGTTGCCAGTAGTCTTGACTCTTGTTACAACAACGTTTTCTTGTCTCAAAGTAAATATGTCGTGACCAATATATGTTTTTACTTCTCACTTTGTCACAACCTCATTTTCTCAGTTACATGATTATTTGTGTGTCGACCCATTTCCTAGTTGCGACTGGAAAGTATGTCGCGTCTAAGTTATTACCCACTTTCACCTTGGCCCTTGTCGCGGATTGCTCCAAAACATATTAGCAACATGATTTAAGCTATTTCAACATATTTTCATGCGCAGCTTTGGGGCCAAATATCTTCATTTTTATCGTGTCCTGACCTTCGAATTCCTTTGTCAAAACTTGGTCAGTTCATTAAGCAATCATTCCTTGTCGTGACATCGTTTTTCTATCGAGACAAGAGTTGTCTTCTTTCAATGTCGCGACATACAGAATGATTTCGTGACGGGATCTTTCTTTGAAGCTTTTTCTCTGTCTCAGCATCTTGTCTCTTGTCGCAACATTCTTCCCTTGGTCCCAGTATCACTTCTTGTCGACACCTTGATTCTCTGTCACAACTAAGTTTTGTGCAATCTTCATTGTTTTTGTCTCACGACAAATTACCAACGTGTTGCGACGTATTTTAGGCCTTATCTTGTAGACCTGCTTAACATCATCCCTTTTTCGGTCGTGACTTAAAAACTGCTGGTTTGCTTAATCCCTTATCGCGACATCAACGTCTATCATGACCTAGCTGCCTTGGTCATATTTTTCTGGGTCTTTGTTGTATTTGCCAATTCTACTGTAAAAACCTTCAAAACATAAATTTGGTAAGGTTTCCATATTTCTACATAAAAATAAATAATTAAATTGTAACAAAAGGTCAGAAAAATGGATTAAAAATAGATGAGTTTTTTACTCATCAAAAATCTAAACAAATTTGCTTGTCATAAACAAAAAAGAAAAGATTGTTGTCCTCAAACAATTGAACTTCATTTAAGGACATTTTTTTGTTCTATACTATAATATTTTAAATTGTCAATAGACACCAAATAAGTCGATTCTCGACATTATTTCAAATTTCAATTTTCAACTCAAAAGAAGGAAAAGTTTTTCTCAATCTCTATTACAAATAAATTGATGAATTCTATATTGTAAAAGTTCGATCCAACTCGATCCTGTTCGTGAGGTGTATTATTTGGTCTTCTTTCCTTTTTCTTCTTGATAAATTAGTTCATCTTTTGAGATTCTCCTTAGTAAATTAGTTAAGTCCTGTGCTTGATTTTCATATTTATCTCCACTAATGTAGGCAAATTCAACCTTCAAGATCAATAAGGTCTTTTAGGCTTGTAATGTTAGGCTTGGGTAATTGGGTAGATAATTAGAAAATTTAGTCTGTAAATTACCCAGATTCCACTCTTTCCTTCTACATAATTGCCTTTCTCTTTCATCCTTTTCCTTCTTACTGATGTAAACTTTAATAATTCCCCCAAACTTGGTTTTGGTGCATCTTCTTGCATATTGTGGTCTCTTTGATTGCCACTTTCAAACTTATCAGTCTAGTTCCTTTAACTGGAACTCTTTTTGTTTCTCTTTTACTGTTAAAGATTTAGGAATAGTGCAATGTTTTGTCTTTTTAGGCTTTCTATCACCCTTAGAGAACTTTGGGTTAGCAACTCTCATACCAATTGGCATTAGGGTACTAGGTGTTTGAAACACCTAAGAACTTAATTGTTCAGAGAGATAGACATAAGACTAAACTTATTCCCTTTTTGACTTCTTTGCATCTCTAATCTTCAGTGGTCTTGTCTTCTCCTTCTTTGAAATCAAAAATATCCTTCCCCCAATCTTATTCCCTTCTGTATATTACAGTTCTTTCTCGAAAACTGGCTAATTTAGAGTTCTTTGCTGCAGGATTAGCTTAAGGGAGGGATTTTAGGTTTTGAATTGTTGTGTATTGAAGAAGTTAGGCATTTTGGCTCAAAGCATGGAACTAGAGTGTATGCATTTGCATATAATGAGGGTAGGTTTACCAAAGGTTCAAACTTCAAAGATGGCCCCTCTATCATTTCTGTTAGTTGTTTTTTGCCACAAGTTTAAGCACCGAGCTAATAATCTAACAAGCTCTAAGACCTTGTACTATTGCTGTGAATCACTTCAGGAAGATAATACCTAATCATTTATGAATGATTTATAATAATATTATTGTTTTTCGATTATATTGTTGTTTGTTTTGATTGGAATATATTCTGACATTAGTTATAACTTAACCACCTTCATTCTGTTTCGACATTAATCAGTTTGCATTCCTTGGACTGGATTCAAATTAAACTTCTATTGCTTTATCAGTTATGTGTTCTTTCAGTGGATTGTTGTATTACGTTCTCTTACATTGTTCAACCGATATATAAATCCACTATTCGAGACAATCAATCAATCACAAGCCCTAAAATTGTGATGTCAATGGATTAAACAATTGTGCTCATGTTGACTCTGGAGACCAGTTTGTTTGTATTGTTGCAAAAATTGTTGATAGCAACACAATCAAATTCACAGTTTAAGAGAACAGCTCACAAGACCAAAAAGATAAACTATACAGAATTTCTATTAAGATGAAGAAAGAAGTCAATTGAAGAAGAGAAAAGAAAAGAAATTGTGAAAATTCACTTTCTTCTCTTATAAGATTTGGGAGGTATTATATTGGGAGGATCTATGTCAAAACTTGCCATGAGGAGAAAATTTTGGAAGGTGATGTCGAGGTCTTTTCTTTTAGTGGCCCCTCTTCCTTTCCGGTTGAACTAGATCATTTGTGAATTCCACAAGAGTGATTAAAGTGTCTTACTTCTGGCCCACTTGATTGACTATGCTCTCCACCTTATGACCTGCTATGTTGACATATTTTTATTGATCAGATCTAAGCTCTCGTGCCAAAATTTTCGCCTGTAAACATCATTGTCCTCTAGCTCCATATCTCTTTCTTTCATGAGCCTCCCAAATTCTTTGAACTGCTCCTTATAGAGGTACTTGAAAGCTTCTATCTTTTTTGTTCTGTTCCTTCCATTTCATTCTCTCTTATCAAAATTATGGGTAGTTGAATCTCTTTTGTATTGGTTATTGTGCTTCCAAGGCGGCCTTCATCTTTCTAGCCATTCCTTCCTCCTTCTTGTCTACCTCTTCTTTTTCACTTTTCTTCCTTTTGCTTTAAGTGCTGCTCTCATTGTTGTTTCTCTTCTTTTAAAATCAGCCTCTAAAAATTCCTCTCTGATCTGTTGTTGTCGCTCCCACTTCTTTTCTCTTTCTTCCATCTCCTTCCTCATCAGCACTAACATCTCCATGATCTCTGCAGTCCCTTCATTTCTCTTGGAGCTCTCTGCATGCTCAGGAAAATTTTCTCTTTCATTAGGGCATGGTGAAGTAATGGACTCAATTCTACACATTTCCTCATCTTCTGCTAAAGTAACTTTTTCTAAAAATTTTCTATCTCCATATTATCATTCTCCTGCGGATGCCTTCTGCCTCTACTATTTCCTCTTGTTTGCTGTTCCTTGGCCTTTTATTACGGTCGGAATCGAGAAGAGAGACCACTAGGGCACATTTCTTCTTCTTCGTCTTCATTCCCTCCCGGCCAGAGATACATAACCTAGTAATAGTTCTTTGGATGGGGAATTAATCCTCTTTTGTTGCTCAAATGATACCCCATAATGGAACCTTTGATCAGTCTCCCCACATTCACTTTATATCCCTTCAGAAGGGCATATAATATGATGGTTTCTTGCTCCCTCACTAAGCACAAGTGTTTAGTAGGGACTATGACTGATGCTATAAAATAAAACCAAACCTTTGCTTCTTCTGTAAAGGACCCTCTGTTTATAGCCTTGTGTGGGTTCTTCTTAGTTGTCTCCTATCTTCCCTTTCTAGCTATTAGCAGATTTACAATCTTTTCATGATCTGGTTTTTCAACTAGCTTTTTGAATTTAGAACCATGTTTTAGCTCCTTCAGCTTAAACATCTCATTAATCTTCTTATGCCCAAAAGGAACCCATACTCCTTGCACATATACAGAGTCTTCCCTCATTTCCACCATATTCGAGTAAAAATCTCTAACAAGAGTAGCGAAACCAGGAGCCTTGTGCTCATGAAAATTCAACCCTTAACTCTACTATTTCTTAAAAAGGGGAAATAAACTTACCAAACCCCTTCTCGCTGTTGAAACCCTTATCAGAAAATTGTTTTTCCCATGTAGAACGAGCCTTAGCAGACGAGTAGCCTTCCCCCTTCCTCAGCTGTTTGTTTCGTTTCAAGCTGAGACTCTGGTTCTTTAGTTGGGATAACCTCTGTTTGAGGTTCCTGATGAACCTCTTCTTCATCTTGAGTATATTCATTCATCATTTCACTGAGATTTGGGACAAGATTCTGGTTTTCTGCCATCGATGAGATTTTGAAATTGGGTTTTGGTAATCTAAGGTTTTAGATCTTCGATGAGAGGAAGAGAATGAAAAGTTGGGTGAGGATGCAAATGGATTAATCTTTGGAAGAGGTGGTTGTTCACCTTCAAGCTCTTTTATTTATGGGTTCAATGACATCTTTGTCTTATGGAATATCGCAACATTTATTTCTAAGCCACAACACTAACTGTTAATAATAAACACCGCATTTAATGTCATGACACCTCAAACAGAATGTTAAAACCAACAGTTAATGTAGCTTAAACAAATTCTTGTCACGACTTAGGTTTGTCGCAACAACAAATGTGGTCTTTAAAAATAAAAATGATGTCACGACATGCCTTCCTCTTTCTTCAATTATTCCTGGTTGCGACCTAATTTCTACTATCACAACACCGTTTCTTTCAATAGTCATCCTGATTCACAACACTGTTGCAACCTAGAAATTAGGTCCTTGACCTAGTCATGTTAAATCCCATGTATGAAAGGAATTGTGTTGTGACACAAAATTTTCTTAGATCTCATGTTATCAATTCAAAACTTTGTCGCGACTAAATTGTCAGGTCGCGACCTAGAAAATTTTCAGGTCTCGACAAAAAGTGTTTTATCCCCATTTTCCTGCAACTCCTATTCTCCTCTTATTGACTCAAAAATTTCATCCAGATTCGCCAATACATACTTGGCAAAACATGTATAACATTGAGATTTTGTATTAGTATGAGCAAATTCCTTCATCATTTAAATATTCAGCGAATAAACTTCGACCAAACTAAGATTCTATCAGTTTGAAGAAAATTCCCTAAACTTCAATCATACATTAAAAAATATGGTGGATTAGAGCATAGTACTTCCCGTGATACGGTATGCATCTTTGAGTTAAGAGGTTCATCTTCCATGTGAAGACTCCATTTCTTCTAGTACCCTCATTGATCTATAAAAATAAATAAAAAATTTAAACAGTAAAGCAACACACAAGTCTAACTAAAACACTTCAAATTTTAAACAATTTAATTGACTATGAAACATAAAAATAAACTATTGTATGGGTTTGCCTCCCACCAATTTGCTCGATTTGAAGCCTTAAATTTCCGGACTACTGTGATTCTCTGTGACAATTCTTCTTTAACTCATAACCTTGAATCAGTCTTCAATTATTTTCCCTCCAAGGAAATGCTTTAATCTCAACCATTCACCTTGGTCTTCTCCGGTCTTGGTTTCAATGTCCCAGCGCCACAAGGTTGTACTTGTCATTACTGTATAAGGACCACTCCATTTTGATCTCAACTTTCCTGTCAACAATTTCAGCTTGAGTTAAATAACAGGACCTAATCTCCTGCCTAAAATTCCCTCTTCGAAATCTTCTGATCATATCATTTCTCTGTTTTATCTTTGTAAATTATGGCATTATCATAAGCTTCATTTCTCAGCTCTTATTGTTGATTGAATAATCTTTCTTCCATAGTAGCACTTAAAATCAATGTTTAATTTCTTGATGGCCCACATAGTATATTCCAAATCCAAGAGAGGTGACAAGGTTATCAAAGACAATTACGTGCGGGGACATTCCAATGAGTTTGTATCTTTGTTACCGCCAAGCCCACAATGCATCATCAAGCTTTAGAGACCAATCTTTTCTACTAGAACTTACAATTTTTTCATGAATTTTTTTTATCTCACAATTGGAAATTTCGGCTTGCCCATTTGTTTGAGGATGATAAGCCAAACTCATTATGTGTTTGATTCCATACCAGCTCATGAGTTTCTCAAACACCTTGTTTGCAAAATGGCTCCCTCCATCACTTATGATAGTTTTGGGTGCCCCAAATCAGCTCAAAATATGTCTCTGTAAGAACCCCACAATTGTATTAGCATCATTTTTGGGACAAGTTGTTGCTTCCACCCATTTGGATATGATCACGGCTAGGAGTATGTCTGGAGTTCCCCAATTAAGTTGGAAGGCCCGTGATCTATTCCCCACATCAAGCTAAACCACTAAGATACCTTTCGGGGGAGCATTTCATGTCTTGTCTTGATACTTCCCATTCTACGGCATTGATCACAAGTTTGCCCATTCAAAACAATCCTTGAATATGGTAGGCCCGATAAAAACCCGATTGGAGGAATTTTATGGTTGTTTGTCCTCTGTAAATGTCCTCCATATGGTGATGCATGACATTCATATAAAATTCTACCTTGTTCACTTTTTGGCACACACCTCCTGATTATCATATCATCTCCTATTTTAAATAATAGTGGGTCATCCCATATATAAAAATCTATTATTAGTCCTTAACTTCTTTGTCTGGCAGTAAGCGGGTGCGGTGGCATAACTCCATAAGCTAGAAAATTTACAATGTCAGCATACTAGGGTAATTGGAATGACAAATGAAATAACAGCTCATCTGGAAAGTTTTCTGATAATTTAGTCCCTTCTCCTTTACAGTAGTCTTTTCAACTCTTGACAATTGATCAGCTATCACATTGTCACTACCTTTCTTGGCCTTGATCTCCATATCAAATTCTTGCAATAACAATACCCATCGTCGATCTTGGCTTAGCTTCTTTTTGTCATCAAATATTGAATTCTGACATGATCAGGTATGGATAATGACATAGGATCCCAATATATATGGCCTAAATTTTTCGTATGCAAATACGATGGCCAACATCTCTTTTTCAGTAGTTAAGTAGTTCTCTTGAGCTTCATTGAAGGTTTTACTAGCATTGTATATGGCCTTAAACATTTTGTCAATTTTCTATCCCAATACGACTCCATTGTCACTTGCATCACACATAATCTCAAATTCTTTGTTCCAATCTGGTTTGGCCATGATAGGAGCTTGACTAATTTGGATCTTATTTCTTCAAATGAAGATTAAGGATTCATGAAATTAAACTTGATATCCTTTCGATAGTCTCTACATAATGGTCTTTCAATTTTGAGAAGTCTATGATAAATCTTCTATAAAATCCAACATGTCCCAAGAAACTTCTTATTCCCTTAACTGTTGTTAATTGTAGGTGGAAAAATAGTCTTTATGATGGAAACTTTTGCTTGGTCCACTTCCAGCCCTGCTGCAGAAATTCTGTGTCCAAGAACAATGCCTTATGTTACCATAAAATGGCAATTTTCCCAATTCAAGGTTAAGTTCTTGTCACGGCACCTGAAATCTTTGTTCCCAAATTTTACGAGCACTATAAGTGGATCCATAGGCCCCATGAAGTCATCCATGAATATTTCCATAACCTCCTCTGCCAAATCTGAGAACATAGACGTCATTGTAAAGACCAAAAGACATATACAAATTTATGACACTATTACCAAAGGACTATTGTCTAATCCCCGGCAATGGCGCCAAAAACTTGTTTAGACCAAATGATGTATATGTGAGAAAATATGTGAAGAGAGAGTGAATGTGGTAAAAATACTCAAAAGCGATTTGAAACAAAAGTAAGTATACTCAGCGAAATGAAAAGATATTACCAACGCTTTCTGACCCCTTTCCGCAAGTGCACGAGTCATACAAGTAATAAAGTGGACTCTAGAAGTTCAGATATCGTACCCACGAGGATTGGAGGTTGTCTACCAGTGGAAATTTGATCACCTGGGTCTGAGAGCTCTTCCTTTATTTAGGCGACCAAGTAGGATGTCGAATAAAAAATCAATTTAATTGAAACAAAAACTGATTTAAAACTAATCCTAAAATCACCAAATAAACAACTACTTAATTCTAAAGGTATGAAGAGAGTCACTAGGGATGGGGATAATTATTTACAAAGCAGTTTGCATTTCATGAGCGCAACAATTGTAGTTGAATGCTGGGTTTGTCAAGAGGCAATGAAGTATAGCTAGGATTTCTCACGGCACTATCATTTCACTATCCTAACACATCATATTCCTTTTCGAGGACAAATGGGTCTAAATAGCTACTTGTAAATTTGGCACTCTTTAAGATTGATTGTTTTTTCTTTTTCAATACTTCCTGAACATTTCTCGAGGCGAAGTCTTACCTAGCCAAACTGAAATAAGCCTTCTCCAATGTAATTGGTATCTCGTCCTTCAAATCTAATAAAATTTTCTACCTCCTTGATTAGATCTTTGGTAACACGGGATCAAGATCCTTTCATCAGACTAAGGAGAAACCTCTGATCAATTAAATTGATACATCATCTAATTAATCCTCACACCATGAGTAAATTAGTGATCTATCAAAGTATTTTTCGAGTTCATTAGTTCCAAGATATTAGTCCTAACAGCCACCACTAAGTTACCGCTCTTTACTCTCGGAATCTCCATCTGCAGTGTCCTGGAGGGCCTCCTGGAAATCGAGCAAAGATCCATTTCTTTTTTGGGTATAAGCTGCTAATATTCCGGATATTCATTATATGAAGCAGTGCCAATTATATAAATTAGTATTCAAACCCACAAAATAAGCTGATGCAAATACGAATGTTCAACAGATTCAAACCCCAACCCTAGAGGGTGTTTAATGTTCCATTCTCGATTCAATCATCACTAATCAAACAAAAAGTAAGAAAATGAAGAAAGAAATCAAGAGAAGAAGAAAAACCCATATTTGAGCTTAAATCTTCACCTCAACTGATAAATAAATTGAATATCTGATGCCGGCCGCGAAATCCTCTTCAATAGAAATAAAAAAATATGCTCTAAAACTGCTCTAAGATCTATTAGAAATAAAATCTGCGGCAAAAACTAAGAAAATGGGCGGGTTAGAGAGAAAACCCGCAGAGAGAAAAATCCAGATTTTTGCTTCAAATCTTTAATGAACATTGGTAGTGCGAATCTCTACGATGTCTGACATAGAAAATATCTTCAATAGAAATAAAATCTACTAAAAAATAACTCTCGGATCTAAAAGAATCAAATACGTAGAAAAGCGGAAAATGGGCAGTCTAGAGAAACCCCATGAGTGAGGCTATCTGATCTTCCCGCTTGCCTCTTTACTAAAAATGAGTATATATATATCGAGTCACTGAGGCGAAATGGGCTTGAAGTGGGTCAAAAACTCAATTTTCGGCCTTTTTCAAGTTTACGCAGCATTTAAATTCGCGACCGCGGGTTTTCCGGCTGACACCATTTTCTGTCCAACATCGGTCGCGACATACTCTCTGTCGCGACATCGGTCACGACATACTCTCTGATCGCGGCAATACTCTCTGTCAGCGACAAATTTCAGACGATAATGGTTTTTCTTCTCTGCTGTGGTACGCTTCTTAGTTCTTTCGGATTACAGGCGTGTGAGTACTCATTGGAAACCTCTTTGAATGTAGAATACAGCCATGAGGAATTTGAACCATTTGATGTTCAGATGGTGTAAATTAATCTTCCAGTGGCGCCAGCTGTGAGACTCTCGGTTGACTCTTCTTTTGGACATATATTGCTCATTTCTTGCCAAATCACTTGCTTTCCATCAATGTCTATAAACCAAGTTTAGAAATTTTATGGTTTTACATGAATATGAATATAAAATGCACAAAATAACATGTGAAATGAACTCAAAACATAGATGGGTTTTGCACTCATCAATCATGCATCTTTTAAATGTAGCAAGAGCATTGCATAGCCCAAATGGCATTCTTCTAAAAGAAAAGGTACCATAAGGGCATGTGAAAGTAGTTTTCTCGGTCCTCAGTCTGATAACAATTGGTTATATCGAGAATACCCGTCGAAAACAGAAGTGAGGGTGTCACATGATCTATCCAACATCTGATCAATGAAAAGTAGAGGAAAATGATCTCTCCTGGTTGCAGTATTTAATTTTTTGTAATCTATACACACCCTCCATCCTGTCATAGTTCTTGTAGGAATTAGTTCATCCCTTTCATTTCGGATCATAGTGAATCCACCCTTCTTGGGAACCACATGAACTGGGCTCACCCAAGGGCTGTCTGATATTGCATAAATAAAACCTGCATTTAACAATTTTAGTCTCTAAGAAAGCATACTTTAGATGACTAGGCAATTCTTTCAATATCAACCCCTCTGTACTTGTTTCTTTCTCAGTTGCTTTCTTTTCCTTGTTGCATGATTTTTCTTGATTGTTTTCAATCAAACTCAAGATTGTTTCTGTGTATTGCAAACTAGAATGCAGCAATTCATAATCAACACTATTAAGATACTGGAAATTCATCTCATTTTCATTTATAGAGTGTTGGATATTATAATCAGAGTTCAGTTCAAGACTAATGGGACTAATGTTATCTGCAACCATACAATTTTCCTCCTCAAAAACAGATTGTGCTAAGCTTTTGTTGAGGTTGAAGTGCACTGCTTCATTTCCCACTCTCAGGGTAAGCTCACCCTTCTGTACATCGATCAGAGCAGCTCTAGTTTCTAAGAAGGGTCTTCCTAACAACAAATGAACTTGTGTGTCCTCTTCCATTTTCATGACAACAAAATCCACAGGGAAAATGAATTTCCCTACCTTCACCATTACATCCTCAAGGACTCCTTCTGGTTGTGCCATTGACCTCTCAGCCATTTGCAGTGTAATTGTTGTTGGAGTAAGTTCCCCTAAACTCAACCTTTGTACAACTGATAAAGGTATCAAATTGATGTTGGCACCTGAGTCACACAAAGCTTTCTTGAATTCATATTTCCCAATAGTTCAGGGAATGGTAAAGCTGCCAGGGTCTTTCATCTTAGCTGGTAGACTCTTTTGAATAACTGCACTACATGTTGCAGTTAGACTCACCACTCCTTCCTTAGCAATTTTCTTCTTTTTGCTCAGTAGATCCTTCAGGAATTTGGCATAGTTTGGCATTTGAGTTATAGCATCTGAAAAGGGAATGTTAATTTCTATCTTCTTGAAAATCTCCAAGAATTTAGAAAATTGTTCCTCATTTGCCTTATGAAGTCTTTGTGGAAATGGAACTGCAGGCGTGTAGGCTTGAACCTTCTCTCTTTTTGTTCACGATTTTCCCATCTTGCTCGTGTCACTGTTCTCTGTTTCTACAGTCTACTCTGAATTGTTCTTTCTATCTTCTTCTTGCTCAGACCTTTCTTTCTTTTATGCTCTGTTGCTGCTCACTTCCTTGCCACTCCTTAGTTGGACTGCCATACAATCTCTCTTGGATTCTTACGGTGTGTCACTAGAGAGGCATCCTTGGTATGGTTTGCAAGGTTGGGGCGGTTCCTTGACTAATGTTTCGAGTTCTTGGTCTGAAGCATTAGTGTTTGTGAAAAATTTGTAAGTTGGATTTAAAGTTTTCCCGACTCGGCTGAATTTCTGTTCATGGAGGTTTGCGGTAATTTGTTGTCCCCATGAAGCGCAACATTTTCTCCCTCAAGGACTGAGTCTTCTTACCCTTTGAAATAATAATTTCTATTCTCTCCTTGCTCTTTCTTGCTGTGAACCCAGTGGATTATACCCTTGCTGAAAACTACATCCCATATCTTGAGCCCCTTGTCTTTTGCTCCTACACCATATGAAGTTCATAGCGACAAGTTCCGTGCTATGGTGTGTAGGCAGAGTTAAGGTTAGGCTTGGAAATGGTAGCTTCTCTATTCATTCAATTCTTGGCCCACCATCAACTTGATAGGGATCTGATCAATTGGTCCTCAAACACTTCTTTTGATTACATCTCTTTCCCTTTGCTTCAATTTCATGAGCAAGTGATTTCTTTCTCTGATTTACGACCTGTACATTATTGCATCAAGTTTTGCTTCCATATGATCATTTCTTTAGCTCAGCTGACCCCCTCCCCTTTGTTTTGTTGTTGTTCACTGAAGATTCATATGGAGCTTTCATGTGTCATTTAGCCAGGTCTTCTATCAACTGCCTTGCCTCCTTTGCATTTTTTCGTTTAAATGCCCCATAACAAGTTGCATCAATTATACCCTTAGATGTATCATTCAGGGAGTGGTAGATGATTAGTGCCCAAAAAGTGCAATTTTGAACCCTATATTAGATAGGTTTTGAGTGCTTTTTGCGCATTAATCATGTCATTTATACCAATTGAAGTGTTCTAGTCTTCTTAGTAACACTTATGCCATTTAGAGGGCATTTTTGTAGTTGTTTTGTAGGTATTTGTGCACTCTTGGGTTCAATCTCAATACGAAGGATGAATCATGAGTTGGAATTCAAAGTCTGACCATCGGCTTGACCTAGATCAATGAGAAAATCAATCTGAAGTGAGAGGGGTGGATGCGAGTTGAGAGCGAGATGGCGATGAAGATCAACAAATGCGGAATTTCCCAAATAGGTTGCGAAAATTTTTGCTGAATCTTAAATTTGCAACTTATGTGAAAACACCAAATTTCGCTAGACCACCCAAAATTGCTAGCCAACTACTTATCATGTGAAAGTAAATTGATTTGGCTACTCACAGAGGCCCCACAGCTAGCTTAGCGAGAAATTTCGTAACTAGCGAATTAAATGCATCACTTGGCGAAATTTCTTGTTTACATTGAGCACATTAATTGCTAGTTAGCGAAATCTTGCAGCCTAGCGAAATTAAATGTCTCGTCATGTTTGTAATTAATCTGTGGGCTTAAAAAAGCGGTGTATTGTAATTGTCAGATAGCAGCTAAATTGTAGGTTTTTGGTATTTTCATACCTTGAGGAGACTATATAAGCCCTCTTGTTTTGTAAAATGCTTGAATTTTGGAGAACAATTATTGGAACAATTTGGGAGAGGATAATTTTGTAAGTTTTTATTTTTGTACATAAAGTCTTTTATTTTAGGTTTTGCTTTTATTTCTTTTCTCTCTTCTCTCTCTTCTTTCTCTCCCTTTCTCGGCTGCCAAACACCCTCTTGAGGATGACAACTCAAGAGATGCTTGATTTAAGCCTCCTATTTGAAAGAGGAAGGAAGCTAAGCAGTAATTAGGGCATATGCATGTTGTCCTCTTGTACTAAAGCTACAGGTGAGTGGCCCTTATATTCTCAAAACATGGTTGCATAACATTTGAATGTTATTGATTTGGCCAATACTCTCCATGCTTTAGGATCAAGTACATATTCAGTGAGAGAAGTACTGTGATTCTTTAGATGGTCTTTACGAGCCTCTGAGATAATATTTACATGTTAGGGTTCTTCAAATTAGGGTTAAATAACATTTACTGTTATTATTTTGGCCAATACTCTCAATGCTTTAGGATGCGATTACGGTGAAGTGCAGCATTTGTTCTTTAGATAGTATTTCTGAGCACTCAGTGATAATTTAATGTTGAAGGGTTTTAAAAGGGGCCATAATTGCATCCTGTATTGACTCAAATAGGAGTTGCTTCATGGGTGAGGTTTGCTAGTTGAATGCTAGATCAGGTTATGTGTGGACTATAGGTTTGCATGTCATAGCGAGGATCTTGAGAGGACACTTGTTTGCCCCTAACTTGCCAAGTTAGTGACCTAAATCTTCAAAGTCAACTTTTCACCTTTACTTTCAGTTTTACAATTCCGGTTTCAAACCATTCCCATTGTTTTGAAACACAATTCAAGAGTCGAATAGAAGTCTTACCTTCATGCGCGATGCAAACCATTTTTAGGATGAAAACCCATCCCAGAGTTGACCACAGACCACTATCTTTGCGATGCTTGACTGGCGTGGTAAACAGGTGTATATAAATTTGTTGATTTTAGCTCAGCTGCGTAGCGCAGTCAAATGGCGCCGTTAGGGATGGTGCCAAACTACGAATGGTAAGTTGAAGAGTACTTGAGATCCACATCACAGAGTGAAGGTAAACACTTTACCTCTTTTGCAACTCGATTCTGAGGAGCGCTAGTTTTAGCAATTGTGATGGCACCTTTGTTTCGATTTTGATTCGATTCGGGTTTTCCATTCGATCGGTTTATTGTTATTAGTTAATTTTAATATTTTTGCAAGTTGTTTGTTGCTCTTTGTTGTCTCTATAATTGTGTAACAAGCGTAGTGCAGTGGGATAGGGCACATCAAGGTAGATTGGACTAGGATAAGTACACGGCCGACCCCACGGCTAGTGAAGTTAGTGTACCAAGCCCGTTACCTAGTGGATCCCACGGGGAACAGAGAGTCAACGAGGAACCCCGTGATCAGGCTGCTTATAGAACCGCGGGGATCACATCCACCTCTAGAGTTAGTGCCCCATCTGTATCATTCCTCCTGGCGAAGATGTAGCGGTGAGGCCATATTTGATACCCCTACTCCCCCACGTATCATGGTATGAAGTGAAATCATACACTGTATTTAGGGATTTTGAGGGAGTCACTTACCTTGAGGAGGTATGATTGACATAGCTGCTTTGAAGCTAAGGCGCTCATTAACTACAAGAATGAGGGCCAAGATATGCCTGACTTCATTGAGGCTGATAAGTAGAAGTGGTGAGCTGAAATTTGAATTCTTGAAAAGTTTTTCGGTGCTCATGAATTAATAATTTGAAAGAGACAAATCTATACTTTGCGGCTCGGGATAGTGAGAGGTTTTACGATGTTGGGAAAGATTTATGGAAACCATCAGTGCATGCACCCCGCCCGCGGGTTCCCGGCTCACGTGGATGTTAGTGGAACTCACTTATGGTGGTATGTCTCTGCCATGAGCGACTCTTAGAAATATGTGTGGAGACTTTTAAGCAAACTTATCGATGAAGCCATGGATTTTTTAAATTACGTGGCTGAAACTTCTAAGGTGGGGATGACCCTAACCTAGAAGGTGGATAGGATGAGACCACCGATTGACGAAGAGGGTGGGATGTATGCCTTTGCTGAAGAAATAGAGGCAGGAGCTAGGATTTCAACCCTAGATAGGAAGGTGAGAGCTTGACCTGACGGCTCCATGAGTGCATCACGATGTTGAAAATCTGCCACAGTCCAATCTTTGCACCAATTTCCAATCCCCTGTGTATCAGGTAGAACCATGTCTATGACCCACTGCGGTGAAGGATTTGATGTCGGGAAATATTGCAAACCTTTGTAGGACAATTCAAGCCACAACAATCAATACTCCACGTATGGCAATACTTACAATTTCAATTGGAAATCCTGCAACCTTGCTTGGAAGCCCAACCCCACAACATGTACCCAGGGCGAACCCGGTTGGTTCCCACTTCCGCAAATCGCAATGACCTCCATCCTCTTCTCCGTTGGAACAGAGTCATATTGAATTTGAGTAAGAGGTGGTGGGCAACTTTGTTGAGAGACAAAGAAGTAATTAATGTGCAACGCACAAGAATTTATACTATAATACATTGAACAAAAGAAAATTAGATGGGCTTGAGGCAATCTCAACGGAAAATTGACAACCTCACAGTATTCAATCACGAGATCAACAAATTGCTAGAGTGCAGAGAGAGGAGGTTCCATATCACAAACACTTCCAAATCCTAAGGAATTCATGAGGTGGGGTCATCCGACAATTCGGGAATGGATGGAAGTTAGGCTATAATTGCGAGGAGTGGGAAAGAAGGTTGATCAGCACGTAAAAACGTTGAAGAATCCGTACAGAGGAAAATTGCGGTCGAGCATATTCTCCTAGAAGAGGATTCAATGAAATACCGCATACCACCTCCTTTTCCACAAGCACTGAGAGGAAAGAAAAAGGCAACTCAACAAGCTGGCATTTTAGATGTCTTAAGGCAAGTGAAGGTTAACATACCTTTACTGGACCTAATCAAACAAGTCCCTGCTTATGCAAAATTTTGAAAGAATCTTTGCCGCAATCGAGAGGATTAGGCATTGAGAAGAAAGCATTTCTCTTGAACATATCAGTGCCATAATCCCAAAGCAAGTATTATCTGTCAAATACAAAGATCCTGGATCTCCACGATTTAGTCAATATTGGTGCAAGAATTACATAAGAAATCATTGCTTGATCTAGGGCGGTGTGAACTGATACCATATTCGATTATACAAGCAGTTAGGTTTAGGTGAACTTGAACCTACCAACATCACACTATCATTGGCCGATAGATCAGTGAAGATCCCAAAGGGGATAGTTGAGAATGTCCTTGTAAAAATAGACAAATTCTACTACCCAGTAGATTTTGTGGTACTGACATGAACGATTGCAAGTAAACCCAATCATGTATCAATCATCTTAGGAAGACCATTTCTGGCCACAGCCAATGCAATAATAAATTGTCGGAATTGAGTCATGCAGCTTACCTTTGGTAACATGACTTTGGAGTTGAACATCTTTCAAATGAACAACAAGCAAAATTTGTTAGCAACTGAAAATCAAATTTCGATTAAATGTTTGATTAATTAGGTGTGCGAAAACAAAGTGCCCGAGGTACAGAAGTAACCAACCAAGGAGATGAAGAAAAATTGGTCTTGCCATCAACACCCACTACAAACCAATTGCTCAATTCAGCGATCGTCGAGGAAGCGGTCAGCCAATTGGGCGCTGAAAACCATGGAATTAGTGGCCATTGCGGGGGTTGAGAGATCATCTCCTTGACCCTCCTTGAGTAATTTTTGGTATATTGAACTGGTTTGAGTGTTCTCAAAACCCAAGTACAGTTCCAACAATTTTTCCTTTTGTTAAATTAGTCAATTTCCATTTTAGCTATTTTAGTATGTTTCCTAATTTAAGCGACTTTCCATTTTAACAAGTTGGTAATTATATTATATTTATATTTATATTAAATTATTAGATATATTCTATTCCTAATTTAATTTTAATTTTACTTTTAGTAATATATTAATTTTCATTTTAATCCTGAAAATTCTAGATTTGCGAATTGAATTGTCTTGGGAGTGTGAGCCAAATTGTTCGCTAAAAATAAAATTGGCGGGAAGACCCTTGACTCTTAGTTGGATCTTATATGAGCTGGAGGGAGTTGGTTTTAGAATGCCACTTCACATTCTCCCCTCCCTAGGCGTACTGGCTCCAGCGAAAGCCACAGGTCTGATCTACTGGCAGTGATCGGTCCTCGAGTTGCGCCGGCGCCGTGCCATTGTGACGGTGCTGCGCCCGATTGAGTTGAGCTGACGCCACTTTGTACCTCTGGCGGGCGCTTCATTGAGCCTCCACGGCTGAGCCATCGGTTGCAGTTGACCACCGGTTCGTGTGCAGGTGCCGCCCGACATTTGATCATTGTCGAACCACGATTTGCGATTAGACACTTTCATTCTGATCGATGAGCCACGGATTTGATTGCTTGCCGAGTGGTTCATTAGCCAACCAGAAAACTCAGGTTAAATTACTCTGATCTGCGGTAGTTATTCTTGTGATCGAGTTTTCTTAGGTTTTATTCATATTCGGTATGGTTCGTACTCGGGGTGGGTCGCAGCCTGATACGGTGAGTCCGATTTGCCAGAGAAGGCCCTCAGCCACTAGCCCCGCTTCCGATCCGGCTCGATACCATCGCGCCAGTCCCGAGGCCATACGAGGAAGCGCGGGGATTTAAACGCTACCGGTTCTGGATGGGACCGGGCCTTCATCGCTGTGCCTGGAGGAGAGTTCGAGTCAGGCCCTCAGCGGGCCGCCCCACCTTCGGGCTCGAGCCAGTCATCATCTTCGGCCTCCCGTCACCGGTCGCATCAGCCGCCGGCGACTTCATCACCACGGTATGCACTTTGCCTCAGTTAGGAGCCCACTTTAAGTGAGACGATTCAGGGAATGCGACTCCTTGCAGAGAGTTTCATCGAGTCATATTAGCGTCCGGCGTTGGCGACCTAGATCTGAAAGTCTATATGGGGTTGATCGGTATTCCTCCTACCTTCCTTGACTCCTGACGATTATTATTATCAGGAAGTGGTGTTACGGTTCTACTACTCCGTGACATCGGGGAGAGACGATCCATGACGGGTTCGTGCTCGATGACCGCCGGTGCCGGGAGCATCAGGCATTTCAGCTGACTTTTGGGCTGCGCATACCGCAGCGTGGTCGGAGGGATCTGAGATTGGGCCCACAGCCTCATCGCGAGATGGTCGAAACCTTTGGCGGAGACACCACTTCTTTGGTCGGTGTATTTTCTGAGGCCCATTTACCGCCTCGAGATCTTCATGATAGACCACTATTAAATGCGAGCTTATTCCTGCGGCATTATGCGAGAGGAGGGCCATCTGGGGCGCTTTGCCGGATCTGGAGATTTTGGTTCAGCCCCTACATTTGGTGATGTAACTCTGTTGTGGATTCGAGGAGAAGGTCCATCGGAGGACTGTACGGCAGAGGAGTCTTCGTTACTTATCTGCGAGCTCACATGTTACGTTCTCGAGCATCTAGGTTCCCGGGGAGCCCGGGCTAGAGATGTGGGTCGATGCCCATTGGTCATGGTCGGCGGGTGATGATTATGCGGCGTCTCTTTCCCCATCGACAGGGACCCGGAATCCTGGTCGGGCTGAGGACCACCACACGGATGATATGCGCCGCGGGCCTTTAGAGTCTGAGGACTCCCATTCAGATCGTTCACCTCCATCTCCTCCACGAGACTGCATCGCGAAGTAGGTGACTCTGGCCCATCCTGTCGACACACCATTCGCGGATCACCGGTCGTAGCCATTTCGAGAGAGATAGGCTGGTGAGCGATGAATCTTATCTGCTCGTAGCGGCTACCACGAGGCGACCGGATCGGAGGGATCTGGCGTGCCATTCGCCGCGACCTGATTATGACCCACTTGGGCCTTCCTCGTATCCCTGATCAGAGAGAGGAGCCTACAGCAGCAGCATCCGCATCATTGGATGTGTTAGCTGCGCGACGATTCGGACCACCACCACGTGATAGGTGGTTGGGTTTCTTTACATTTTTGTATATTTACGACTTTATCATTTACTCTTAATTTTTGTTTAGGATTTATGTATTATGCATAGTAGGCGGTGATACTTGTCTTAGCTTTGTATTCATGTATTAGCCTTTTGGCTATATCAAAATATTCGATTTATATACATACACTTTGCATATACATGTTTTATGTCTTTCCGTGTAATGGTTTTTCTTTTCAATTACGCAATTGAATTGCTTATTTAGACCAATTGAATTGCTTGGCCAGACAATTGAATTATGAGTGAACAATTGAATTGCTTCAATTGGACAAATTGGAGTAGTGCTATAAGGCTGAATGATTGAATCATCATTTGTCACTTCTGTACTAGAACAAATTCCATGCTTGAATTAAATTTTAATTAGATCCGCAGTCGGCATGCTTCGACTTGAAAATTTCCCCGCTATGCTAATTCCACACACCTCAGTTGCTTCCAATAGGTGGTGAATTTGTATACCTCTTTTCACTTTACCATGGCCTTAGTATGTTGGGCTACCTAGGATAGTTTTGTATTTTTAGTTGAAGACCAATGTAGTCTTCAAAAGGAAAGAAAAAGCGAAAGAAAAAGAAAAAGAAAGAGAAAAAGAAAAGTAAAAATCGTGAAATTTTGCTTTGAAACCGAGCAGTCCGAGGGTGTATGGCGAAAGCGCGGCCGTGCCACTAAGCCGCCGTGGTTGGGAGTCATCGATTTTGTGTTCGTTATGGGTGGATGGGGTAGAGTTTAGCGGTGTAGGTTATGATTTTTGGCGAGAAGTCATTCGGTCAGTGGTGGAAGCCTATAGAGTTAGTGGTGCGTTGATCGCGACCAGTGCTAAACCTTGAGTGCTTAGGGTCATCGGTGAGACCAGTTACGGACTTTGGTGTCGAATTTTAAGCATTGCATCCTACATTATAATTGAAAAAGAAAAGAAAAGTGTAACTAACCTTATCTAGGTTGTTCCTAACTGACTGAGCCCGTGTCGATCTTTAGGTTGGGGAGGAGCAAATTTTAAATTTATTGACTTAATCTTGCATAAAGATCCGTGGAGCTTAGGTGGAAAGTCAAGTTGAGAATCATGGAACCAATTTTGACCTGAAATTGTTCTTGTATGGATTTGGTTCTTTCATATCAGTTTTCAAATTTGATATCAATTGTTCAGTTTAAAGTAATATGTATAAGTACATCAACCTTTTGAATCTGATATCTTTGAAAATCACCACATGCATCTCTCCCTTTTTGTTTTGCATTGCTAAGGGACTATGACGTTTGGTTGGGGGTGTGATTAGTGCCCAAAAGTGCAATTTTGAACCCCTATATTGAGATGGGTTTAGTGCTTTTTGCGCATTAATCATGTCATTGCCTTAATTGAAGTGTTACAGTCTTCTTAGTAACACTTATACCATTTAGAGAGGTATATTTGGTTGTTTGTAGTAGGTATTTGTGCACTCTTGAGTTCAATCAATCTCAATACAAAGGATGAATCATGAAGTTGGAATTCAAGTCTCGACCATCAAGCGACCCCTAGAATCAATGAAAATCAATGCAAAGTGAAGGAAATTGGATCACGATTGAAGCGGGATGGCAGGTGAAGAATCAGCAATGCGGGAATTTTCTACTTTAGAGTTGCGAAGAAAATTTTTAAATCAGGATTAACGAAATTTATAACTGTGGTACTAAGCAACATAGCAACACACCAATTTCACTGAACCACCCAAAATTAGCTGGCCATGTCCACATGCGAGAAAATAGTGATTTAAGCTACTCACAATAATTTAAGCTAGCTTAGGGAATTTAGGCTAACAATGAAATGGCCATCCTTAAGCAATTTCTTGTTTTTATTTAGGCTTTGTTAATTTAGCTAGTTAGCGAAATCTTGACCTAAGCGAGTCAAATGCCTCGTCATGTTTTGTAATTAATGCCAACCTACTTCAAACTTGGTGTATTACTTAATATATTCTTTTGTAACAATTCTTTGGTTTGTTTATATTTCTCTCTTCCACATGGGAAGGCCTTTATAAGCCCTGTTGTTTTGCAAATGCATGAATTTTGGAGAACAATTATTGGAACAATTTGGGAGAGGATAATTTGTAAGTTTTATTTTGTACACATAAAGTCTTTTATTTTAGGATTTGCTTTTATTTCTTTTCTCTTCTCTCTGCTTCTTTCTCCTTTTCTCATTTACTTGAAAAGCGCTGCGGGGATGTGACTCGAGAGATGCTTAGGTACAAGCCTCTTTCTTTGAAGAGGATGGAGAAGCTAGCTTGAGTGGTGGGCATATGCATGTTGTCCTCTTGTGCTAGAAGCTTCACAGGTGAATTAATATTTGTATTTTATTCTCCAAAACATGGTTGCATAACATTGAATATTATTGAGTTTGTGTCTCTCCATGCTTTAGGATCGAGTACATATATTCGAGTGAAATATTGTGGTCTTTAGATGGTCTTTATGAGCCTGCGAGATAATATTTACATGTTAGGGTTCTTCAAATTAGGGTTAAACCAACATTTACTGTTATTATTTGTGTATCTCTCCATGCTTTGAGATTGGAAGGAATTGATCTGGTGTGCATTGTTCTTTAGATGGTCTTCTGAGCCTACGAAATGATAATTTAATGTTAGGGTTTTAAAGGGACATGCTTGCATGCTACATGTATTGACTCAAATAGGGTTGCTTCATGGGTGAGGTTGCTAGTTAAATATAGATCGGTTATGCCATGGACTATAGGTTGCATGTCATAACACGGATCAGCCAGGGACCTTGTTTTCTTGCAGGTCGTGACTAAATCTTGAAGTTAACTTTTTCTGCACTTTCAGTTTTTACAATTCTATGAGTTTCAAACCCATTCCAACGATTTTGAAACACAATTCCAAGAGTCCAAATAAAGCCTTACGAGCTATTGCACTGATGCAAACATTTTAGGATGAAAACCCATCCCGTTCGACCCTAGACCACTATCTGCTTGATAGCTTGACTACGATGGTAGGAACAGGTGTATATATAAAATTTTTGTTGATTTTAAGCTTGACCCCTCTTGTAGTACGAATCAGTAGACAATATCCATCTGGGTCTTCAAGTCTATGCCATGCATAGGACATCTCTATAACAACCTTTTGTACCTTTCCCAAGCAGTATACAAGCTTTCATCCTCCCCTTGTTTGAACACAATGATCTCCCTTCTTCTTTTAGATGTGAGGGATGGGGGAAAAAATATCCCAAGGTAAGCCTCCACCAGCTCTTCCCATGTGTTAACTGAGCCATATGGCAGTGATTCAAACCATGTCGCTACAATATCTCTTAAAGAGAAAGGAAATAGTTATAGCTTGATCACTTTTGGTCTCACACCATTTAGTTTAATTGTGTTGGCCATCCTAAGGAATCTGCCCATGTGCTCGTTAGGATCTTCAATAGGATGGCCTGTAAATTGATTCTGCTGCACCATGGTGATTAATGTTGGTTTCAGCTCAAAATTGTTAGCCTCTATAGCAAGTTGTCTAACTGCTGAGTATTCTTCTTGGATAACTGGTCTCCAGAAATCCTCCATTGTATCTTGTATCGGAGGCCTTTCTACTACTGTTTCTTGCTCAACTATCTGACCCATTCTTTCATTTGCCA
This sequence comes from Tetrastigma voinierianum, assembly GCA_016808115.1. NCBI lineage: Eukaryota > Viridiplantae > Streptophyta > Magnoliopsida > Vitales > Vitaceae > Tetrastigma > Tetrastigma voinierianum. The sequence continues at coordinate 18,906 of JAEQBH010007919.1, read as the reverse complement.
TAATTGTTGTTTCTACACTTCTGACCTTCCTTAAGTTCATCGATGTTCTTTCCAATTAAGTATCTAAGGGAAACAGATCTAATTTTGGCTTCCTGTGCATGAAATAACTTCCTGAAATGGAAATATACTGAGATTAAATGGAATCAGTGGTATTAAGAATCATATATCCTTTAAGCTCTCTAAAAAATCAGTAGCTTATGCAGCCACTACTGTCAAAACTATTTTTGTGAATTTCTTTTGAAAAATAAAGAAAAATGTCCAAATTAGCATTTCTGTCTTTTGTCATAATATTGATTTTGTCAAATCCTTTCAATCCTAGAAAACGGCTCCATAAAACTTGTTTGTCTGTGAATGTATAAACTAAACCCTTCAATTTTTATACCTCTACTGGTGCCTTACAATTCTTCTGCAGTTGTACCCAAATTGGGTTTGGGTTGTTTAAAGATTAGAAAAATGTCTTATGTTCTTGAAATTATAAAATGATTTATTCTAAGACACTCATAAATTTTCAGATCCTTCTAAGTAGTAAAAAGATGTAAGAATCCAAATATCATTCCTTAAGGAATTTAACAAGAATTTTAAAATCAATTACCTAACTACTCAAGATCCATATTTTTCTTCCTTATGTAGATTAAGAAAACTAAGGTTGAAGCAAAGATTATCCTATATTATATTTCTATAATGAAGATAAAATTGGAAAGAAAACAAATAAAATAAAATGGACTGAATCAGTTCTCTGTTAGAAGTTAACACTGGAAAGGAACTGTTGTGAAATTGCCAATTTCGACATCATAATATCCTTCACATGTTTCTGCAGTTACGGATCTGGATTTTTCAAAGATTAATAATAGTGCAGCTTGGATTTCTCCTTAACTTCACCAATTACATGTTCTTACTTCTTTCGAAAACAGGGATCTAACCAGTTACTTGTATCCAGAACACTCTTTATAAGATCTGGGTATTTTTCTTTTTCAATACTTCATACCCATTTCTTAGGACTATAGGTTTTTGCCCCTAAGACAGGGCCATTACAAGACCTCTACAAAACGGTTGATGACACTTCCTTTAGATCTGATGAAATTCTCCCTTTCTTTGATTAGATCTCAGCTAACACGAGATCGAGATCTTTCCATCATATCAAGGTGAAATCTCTGATCATTTAAATTGATAAATCATTCAACTCAACTTCAAAGCCTGAGTGAATTGAGATTTATCAGAATGAACTCCCAGAGCTCTTTAATTCCTCAATGATAGTCTAAGATACCCCAATTAGTCTCCGGCTCCCTCAGGAGTCTTCATCTCTGTGTGCTCCAAGAGGCTTCCTAAATCAGGTCAGATACAATCCTTTGTAGGTATTCGATAGTAATATTGAGGAACAATTCAGCCATGAAAACATCAACCAAATAAATTCGAAATCCAAGAATTCCCTCTAATTTATGAAGAAAAAGACTATAACTAACAATAGATCCATTCAAATGATTGCCTTCTCAAAACAATCACAATCTTCTAAGTAAGTATGTGATCAAGCACTTCCACTGTAACTGTAATAAATTGAAAAGAAATGAATTCCATAAATTGTCTATAATTCATTAATTCCATGGAGTAATTGGAAAAGAGATTACTAATTGATCCAGCTTCAAGATTCAAAACAGATTACTGGTTTAGATCTAGAAAAGAAAAAAATAAAAACAATTCTAACTAATCTATTCTAAAAATATATAAGTGAGTCTTCTCATTCTCCCAAGGATTTGGGTTCCGGAAAAGTTTCTTTTTCCATAAATTGGGCTTGATTCAAAAGCTTAAAGTGGATTTTCCTAATTCAATGGCCCAGCTCACTGTTCAAGTTGTGACCTAAAAGAGCTTGTCGCAACTGAGTTACAATTCTGAGCTTGCTAAGTCTATCGTGACTTCAATTTCTTGTCGCAACATTCTTTGTTTGTTTTTGTGCATAGAATTGTGACCTTATCTTCTGGTACAACACTATTCTTTTAGCTTCTTCATGTAGTTGTGTTGATGAGTCAAAAACTAATTGAATTTTAGTCCATTTTCACAGTTTTCTTTAATATATTAGCTCATTTTGCAGAAATATGTACTATTTACCAAATTTATATTTTAAATTTAACTGATGAAATTCAACAAAAATGTAGTATGAAAACAGATCCTTGGGGGCCCAACAGTTATGATGAAAATCAAGGTCGCGACCAAAAGTATTGTAATGACATAAAAACTGTTTGCGACATAAGAGGAACTTGCTGAGACCGGGCAGGAAGGGCTTCGGAAGATAATATTTGACTTCATTTTGAGGTCGGAAGCCAAAGAAGTAGTGAATGGACTTGAAATGTCTTTCCTAGACAATTCAGGGTTCTGCGACAATATAAGTTTGAGACTTGATGGTCGCGACACGGAACATGTCGCGGCTTGATAAGGAAGAAATTTGTCTGATTAAAAATGTTGTGACCAAGAAGTGAGGTTGCGACAGGAGGGGTAGAATTGAAGTCGCGACATATTTTTAAGGTCGAAATTCCATGTTGCGACAAGGCAATGAAAAGACAAAACAATTTTAAGTCGCAACATGAGAAAGGGAGTTGGGATCCCGATGATCGGTGGTGGCTTGACACAAGTAAGTCGCCAGCGTCTTACGAGATCCGCGACATAAAATCTGTGATAGAAAACAATCTGACCAAATCCACGACATCAAATCAAGGTCGACATATATTCGAAACAAAGTAGAGCGGTCGAGGTCGTGATCGAAATAGAAAAATGAAGGAATGTTTGACTTAGAAATGAGGTTGCGACTATATATGAAGAAGGTTATGTGACATACTTTTGAGGTCGCGACAAGGTTCTGAGCAAGGAAAATGTGAAATCGCTACCTAATTGAAATCAGCGATGAAAACAAGCAACCAATGGAGTTCTAAGTCACGACCCGACTTAAGGCTCGAGACAACTTAATGGCAGCGTCATGACGAAGAGTGCCGTGACATTGAATTGAGGTCACGATATCAATTCTGAGAGCAAAGAAAAATGAGGTCGCAACCCGGAAATATCACCGTTGACAACCTAAATTTTATATCGCGACTATAAATCAACTTGCAACTAAAACAAGTTGCGACATAAAACTGTCGGTCGCGACTCGTGATTGCAGGAATGAGAAAGAGGTTGCAACCGGTTCCTGCGATGAATGGCCCGAATAAGGCGGACGGAACTTTACGTTGCGACAAACTTTTGGCCATGACCTAAAGCAGTGGTGAGCCAAGTGATTTTTTAGAAATTGATTAGATGCCTGATAGGGTGTCCCGGAATCAACAAAATTTGTATCCTATGTTCCTCCTCTTTGCGAAGTAGTCGAGCTCTTTGCGATATAGTGATCTAAGTCGGGTGCTGCGGGGATGGAGTTTCTTCGTACGAATGATTTGAGTGGGGGTAAAATTGGTGGAATTAAATTTGGATTTTTAAGGTTTTGTGAAACTTGATGGGTGTGGTTGGTTGCCAAGCGAAAATAAATAAAACAAAATGTAAATAGAACTCCTTGAAGCATTGGGTCCTTTGAGGTTGGATTCCTATGAGTAGCGAGGGTTCGGGTGCATTTCCTCGCGTTGGGGTGACATATGATCATTTCCCGAGCGGGATCTTCATTTAACTTTTTAAAGCTAAACCACAATAATTTCCCTTTTGGTAGAAAGCATTTATTTAGCATTTTAAGGTTCCTACGGTGAAAATCTATCTTGACTCATCCCCTACGATGATTCGTAAAGGGTAACTAATAGGTCTCCAATGGATCTAAAAATAAGAATCCCACTAAACCATAAAAGATTACCAAGTATTGATCAAAGTGGATGCACTTGGGTGAAAATCTAACCTTAACCTACCTCGGTGGCTAAGTAAGTGGCAGCTAATGGATATTAAGTGTATCTAAAACTAAGAATACACCTAAGCCTTAAAGCTTGCCAAGTATTGGCGAAAAGTACATCAAAAAGATTTAAACCTAGAGTTGAAAATTTGGGAGACCAAAATGACAAACACGCTACGTGAAAAAACGGGGAACCATGTGGCTGCGAGATCCTTCCCCCGGCTACCGCTACTTCAAGGAGGAAGAAAGGGTTTTAGCGCTCATCCTCGAGTTGTCATCCTTGGAGGGTGTTTGGCTTAAGAAAATGAGAAAGGAAGAGAAAGCTGGAACAAGGCTGCGTGTGTCTTGAAGATTAACAAAGTTAGGGTTACAAAAGCCATAAGTTGGCTTATATAGTCCTCTGAGATGTGTGAAATGACAAAAATACTTAAAATATAAAATTACAATAGGGACAAAATAATTAATTTATCAAACGGAGTCGTTTGGAACCCGAAAATATCAAAATGCAGGCAACCATTTTTCGCTATGCGGGAATTTTCGCTAAGCTTAGTGAAAATTCTTCTTATTGAAAATTTTAATCTAAGTAAGCCGAAAATCATGAGATAAGCGAATGGAAAATTTCGCTGCAACGATGATTTTAAGCTAGCTATAGCGCCGACATCTTATGAAAATTTTAAAGCATAAGCGAGAATGCACTATGCTCTCTTTGGATCTGAGCCCTCTTGTTCCATTGGCGACATTCCCTGTCCCGTCCTACTGACCTTTATTTTCTTCAATTTTCTTCTGCTTTGAAATTCTTCATTCTGGCTTCTTTCTTCAGAGTGATATAAGATATAAAGTGTGGGAAATCAGCAGAGCTTTGGTTATGATTGGATTGACACGCGATAATTTGGCCTCCGATTCCTGCAAAACTTCACAACGACCTCGTAATGCAATTAGAAGCGCAATAGGGACCTGAACATGTCAATTGGGTTAATTATAATAATTAGTACACAAAAAGCGCTCAAAACCTATTAAAAATATGGTTCAAAATAGCACTTTTTGGACACTAATCAAAAATCCACATGGAGCCTTGGAATCGAGGCTGATTTCTAAAAGTTATATAATAGCGTACCACGAGTTTAGTAAAGTTCGACTTTTTTTTTTTTTTAACAGAACCAGGCAGAAGAAAACTCACTGTATATTTTTAGAATAGATTTTTTTTCCTTTTCTTTTCTTTTCTTGGATATGAACCAACAATCTATTAGAATGTTGAAGCTAGAAGAAAACTTTCAATTTCTTTACAATTCTTGGCGAGTTCAATGGAATCTAGACTATTTCCGAATTCCCTCTCTTCTCGGTTTATTGCAACTACATGGATTTACCATTTACTTGAGTGCTCCGGTAATCGATTATGTGCAGTTTTTTTTTCAGAAGCGTAGCTTCCATTAGTTTGAATTTATTGTTAGTTATAGTGTTTCCTGCATAAATTGTAAAGAAGTATCTGGAATTTGGGTGGAATTTATTTGATTGATGTGTCTTTTTCATATAATTGTTCCCAATAGTAGTTTCGAATACCTGTTAAAGGATTGTATCCTGCTCTGATTTCTAGGAGGCACTGGGTGGCGCAAGATGACGATTCACGAGAGTTAGGGTTCAATTGTGGGGTATGTTGGACCCATTATTAGAAGGAACTATTGAGCTCACGAGAGTTCGCTTAGATAAATACCTAGTTCACTCATGAGTGATGTTGGAGGATTATTTATCAATTTAAATCATCGAGATTTCTGTAATCACGTTGGAAAACTCTTATTGACCTGTGTTGATTGTGATCTAATCAAGGAAAGGAGATATTCATTAGATTTTAAAGGCTGGAATCATCAATCGGAGTTGTAGACATCTTACCTGACCACGAGTTAGGAAAAAGAAAATCTGATCTCGAAATGGTATGAAGTATTGAAATAAAATTCTCAAATCTTGTAAAGAATATGTTGAATATAAGTGGCAGTTAAATGACCGAGAGAAATAGGGATATTTAATTGGTGAATAAAGGAAAATCGACTTGCAATTTCATGCATCTTTGATAAATCCATATCTAAATTTAGGGTTAGGTTTAAATGGGTTATAATGAAAAAATTTATTGTTTCACAGTACTTCTTTTTAGTGTTCATTTTAGCGATTAGGTCAAATTAATTCTAGTTTATATATATGTATTAGCTTATTTTAATGTCCTAAGTTGTATATGTTATCTTTAGGACAACTATTCTTTAATTTTAGTTGACAAACTTCATCATCGAGGTTCAGATAGTATGGATCTTGAGTAGTTGGGGTAGTTGATTTTGAGAATCCAAATCAATCTTTGTGGGAATGATATCTAGACTTACATCCATTTTTTACTACTTGTATGACCTGTGCACTTGTAGTGTCCTAGACTAAACCTATTTATAATTCCAAAAACAATTAAATCAGTTTAATTCATTTTAAAGAAACTCTAGTCCAATTTGACATGGCCACAGGAAAGTTGTAGACTCTATGGGGTGCTAAGTGAGATGTTTTAGTCTATATAACAGAAGGCAAACAAGTTTTATGCCGTCGTTGCTAGGGATTAAAAGGATTTGAATACATCAATATTCTGACAAAAGAGAGAAATGCTAATTTGGACAGTTTTCTTCATTTTATAAAGAAATGCTCAAACGGTTTTAGCGGTATTTGCTGAAATTACTAATCTTTAGAAGCTTAAAAGGACATATGATTATGATACCCTTGTTTCCAATTAATCTCACTATATCTCCATTTCGGGAGGGATAATTAATGCCTGAGGAAGCGAGCTTCAGTCTGATTTCACAGCGAATCTTTTAGATGGAAAGAATCTTCGAGGAGCTTGAGGAAGAGTCGGTAGACGAAAAGCTTGATAGAAAATGAAAATTGATCAAAGTTGAATAAACAACAGCAAGAAGGCCTCCAATTCCAAGATACAATGGAAGATTTACGGAGGCTGTCATCAGTACTCAACGGTCGAGACGACCTGTTTGCAGAGGCCAATAACTTTGAGCTAAAACCTGGCCATTGATCACCGTGGTTCATCGAGAATCAATTTCTTAGCCATCCATTTAGCCCTAATGAGCATCTTAGCGATTCTAAGGATGGCAAACAGGTTAAGGCCAGATAATTGTGAGACGGAGGTGATAAAACACACCTCTTCCTTTTCCTTAAGAAGTCTTGGCCACATGGTATGAATCATAACCATACGGATTAGTTGATACATGGGAAGAGTTGGTGGGAAGCATTCCTAGGCAAATTTTCCCCCGCCCTCTGGCGAAGAAGAAAGGGGAAATCATAGTGTTTCCAGCAAGGGAGGATGGCTTGTATCTTGCATGGGAAAGGTGCAAAAAGGAATTTCTTTGAAGATATTATGTCGGATGCATGGCATAGATGCGAAGACACAAATGGATATTAATACATCGTTCTGCGAATAGTACTTCTAAAAATTTATCATAGATGTTCTTGCTATAGGGCATTGAGAGGAAAAGTGCAGAGGAGGCAAGGGACTTGATAGCAGACCTAGCCAAATGCAACATGAAAGCTCCCTCTGGATTTTCAGGAAGCAATAGTAAAACAAGAGGGAGTGGGATCATTGAGCTAAAAAAAAATGACTGCCATGGAAGCAAACTGGATGTAAACCACACTCTGCTCATGAAATTGGAGCAGTGGAAAGAGATGGGATAAGAAGAAGTGTTGAGGGACCTACTGAAGAAGATACTTATGCGGTTAGGGAGCTGATGCCTAAATGAATAGAGGAACCTATCATTTCAAGCCAAACCCGACTTGCCACACATTACAATCAGCGGGCAGGAACTTCTCATATGGTGGAGGAGCATCATAAGGTCAAAATGACGGAAGTACCCGACAAGGGTATCATCCGCAAGGTTTTCAACGACGGTGTCACGCCCGTTCCGATCGGGCCAGTTGGCGAGTCCAGAGCCCAGGTTTTGAGTGCGAAACCATGTATTGGGACTCTTTACTTTTTTTTTTTTTTTTTTTCAGAGTTTAACTTATACCTGTGGGTATACAAATAATTTTTGTAATAACCAACTTTCATTTACATATACAAAGGAACTACCACCGGAGTGGTATCCATTAAAATCTCTACACATATGCTAAGTCCCAATTACATTTATAAATACTATACATGCACATATTTAATGGCTGTAAACATCAAAGATCACTGAAAAACAAGTGGCCGGTGAGCACCCATCTCCGAGAGATGCACCGTACGCCGGTGGAATGTCCCGGTCCCTCTTTATCCTCTCTTCATCTACACGGATCGTCTGCAGCACTTAGTGGGAACATATGGTACAGTAATCCACTCACAATAACAATAACGCTGCCACTATCTTTTTACATTTACTTTTTACTTAACATTTATTATAACTGGGTATTTCATATTTTGTGACTCTAACCTTCATCTCATATTATAAATGTAGATTTTATTATGTTCTGTATTTATTCCTTATCATTATCTTATTCATACATTACCCAAGTCATGTCTTTACAAAGTTGTAACTCATATCTACTACATGTATGTCGATCAAATCATATTCAAAGTAAACTGATATGAGATACTATGACAATTCTAACAACCAAGTCATATCAAATTCATACAGTGGTCAAATCAAACTTAATACCACTGCTATATTATACTCTTATCATCATCACGGCCAAGCCATTAATCAACTCCCTTAGCAATTACATTTCACATATGATCCGGGACGCCCTAATCCTCTTTTAGTTATCAGCCATTAAATTTTCATTAAAAAGTAAACATGACCCATCCCTACTTGACCTCGACATGGATCCAAGTCGGAGCCCTGCTTCTACTCTGACGCTTTCAATCAAACATTTATTTCGTCTTACAAATTTGTTAAAGTGTCGCAATCCCGGTCCCCGCCGATTTCCCGACCCTCGGCCAAGATCCAAGTCAAGCCCTGGCCATCCGGCATATCAATCATCTTCCAAAACATGTTGTTTATGTTATCCTTTTAATTAAGCGAGCACTTCTTCGGCAACCTGCATGACCATTTACAATTTCAAACCATCACATTCATTACCTTAATACATGCATTTACAAATAATGCCTTTATATCCACATATACTATGCAATTCATTTCGATGCTTTCAATATACAAATCATTTACTATATCATAGGTCATGCATTCACACAATGCAACAATTCATTTCACAATCAACTATGATAGTTATACATTCATAACAATCCTATTACACCAATGCGTTGGCTATTTCATAATCTTTTGGACTATTCGGATTCACACAATTTCGGACGATTATTTTCGATGAATTCCACCTTATTATCATTCGCTTATACATTTAACAATTCTATCTCCCCATCATGGCGGATGTCGCTTGGTGCATCCCGACATGGTCATTTATTTGGTTCTCCATCATGATGGTGGATGCTGCACGCATCCTCACACGTGGTATCACTTATTCGGTTCTCCCATCATGACGGATGCCGCGCATCCCGACACGCAGGTATCACTTATTCAAGCCCCATCATGACGCGATGCCGCTTAATGCAGATCCCGGCACGCGGTATCACTTATCTCTGCCTTCCCATCGCGCACGATGTCGCTTTTAATGCATCCCGACACGTGGTATCACTTAAATGCCATACGCTATCAAGACTGATGCCGATTGGTGCATCCCGCCAAGTGGGACATTTCTTCAATGCCATACGCCATCAAGATCGGACGTCAATAGAAACTCGCTGGTGGGACATTGAGGCCTCGCGTTTCTGCGATCTAATGCCGATTTTCAGGCATCCCGTCAGCGCTCATTCGATATATCAATTAATTCACATTTATGACTTGATCTCGCTTTAATGAATCTCTGCCTTTATCATCATTCATATTCATTCCTCGTTTTCAAATATCACATTTCAATTCCATATTCACTTTCGATTCACATTTATGACGGATTCGCTTCACTTAATCCCGTCCCATATCGCTGCTCACACCTTCATTCTTCTGGTTTTTAATATCACATTTCAATTCCATCATTTTCGTGACATCTCTTCAAAGATATACTAATCTATGTACTTATATTTCATAAACTCATTCACTATTGGCATTTCAGAAGTGCTCATTCATATACTCATTCACATACCATTCATGTGCTCATTTCACATTCGCTTATACTATTCACGTATACCATTCATGTATACTATTCACAGATATTCATTTCATATACTCATGCACATATTCATTCCATCGCATAATCATTCATGTATACTCATTCATAAATACCATTCACTTATTCATTTCATAAACTCATGCATTCATTCACGTATACCTCATCTCATGTATATACTATCTCATATATACTCATCCATATATATACTATTTCGTGATATTCCTATCATTTGTTATAATTTTTCTCTGCTTATATGTGATAATAATCATATATCACTTAAATTGGCTATTATGTGTTCATGACATACAGCTTCATGTTCACATTCATTTTCAATTGCTTTCATTTCATTTTCCATAACGCTTTTCATGTTTCATGAACACATCTACACATTTTCATTTTCACATTTCCTTTGTTTCCTGTGCCTATTACATATGGCACTCCATATTCTTGTGAAGTATGATGTCTATGAAATCACACCTCATTCATATTTCTTATTCCTCTATGAATCTACTTTACTTAGAATTGAGTCAATCCAATCTGGATCATCCAAACTAAAGCTACGGCATTTTCATGCCAAACTAGCCTACATCTCTGATTACACTAGAACAGTTTGTATTACCACTCTTCCGGGGTTCTAACTTATATTTTGATTATCAGGCTCCTTGTACCCATTTAAATATAAGGTGCCATTCCATTGAATCACCCACCCGGAGCAATCGAACTCAAGTTACGCTCAACAACCTGACACTACTTATGTTCAAAACTGAAATCAAAATTGGCTTCTGCACACGTGCCCTTCACTTTGAGTGAATTTTTTAAATACATAGATTGCAGAATTTGTCGATTCTTATTTCTTAGGGTTTGATTTTACTGAAGTATATAATTTTCCACTTGAATCACCTCAACCTGATAAGAAATGGCAAGTTATGGCCAAATACCGAAAATGGGTCGAAATTGACAGCAGAATTGTAGTGTAATTGGCACCCTTAATGTGTACCGGCACACATTCGCTCTCGAAGGGGTACTGGCACATTCAAGGTGTATCAGCCACATGACCAAAATGTCTCGTAATGTGTATTTTCTCCCATTTTCCACATTTCTTGATAACGAATTCAACCTATACTCAAACACACATCAAAACCATTCCGTCTTTGTAACCTCTTTCTACCACTCTTCTTTCAATTTCATATCTTTCTTCAAAATTCTTTCATGAATTCCTCCAAAATCATATTCTAATATGGGTTATGACCCATACACAAACTAAACATGATGTTTAGTTAGGTTTATTCTAAACCCCCAACTCAAAGAATTCTCAACCACATATGAATCCAACCTAAAAGAGAGGATTCCATAACCATCTTTGTGCCATATGGGCATTCTACCCAATCTACTTCCATAATCTTTAAGTTAAGATGAAACCCTAGCAAAACCCTTCATAAGCTCGGGGACAAACTACTAACCAACCAAGCATGGAAATTCATACATAATCTTGCAGAATCCATAATCATGTTAGTTTCATACAAAAATCCTAAGTTCCATACCTTGTTGGCTTGATTCGGGGCCTCCATCTTCTTCTCCCTCTTCACTTCGCTTTTGGTCCTCCCAAATGAGACCAAATTTGTCAATTCCATGTTTGCTAAGGCTATTTTGGGCCTCCAAAAACCCATTTTTGGGTTAAGTTTTACACTGCATCTTAGTCCTCCATCTTGGCCATTTGTATTCAATTTTTATTGTATTAAGCTCTAACTCTGGTAAAGAATACACCACAATTCCTATTATTTATACTCAGTCTCAAATCTTGTCAAATTAGGACTTTGCTTCTCCCCTTGGACACAATTACACATTTGTCCTTGCCTTAAAATTTCTCGGGTCTTCTCGCTTCCATGTTTCACATTTAACTCACGAAACATTCAAATTAGCTTTTCTACAAATACCCTAAACAAGTCCGAAACTACTGTATATTTGGGCGCATAAGGAAGGCCAAAGAAGCAGTTAGCGAGATCAAAGAAATGAATATCAAGGCCCGAAGATTCCAGTCATTTGAGGAGCGATGCTTCAGCCATGGGATAACAAAAGTCAAGCCCACACCCATGAACAATTTGCCGAGTTGGAAGATCTTAAATCCAACTCATAAATGTTTCAATCAAACACCACGCTTCCCTCGGGTTAACTTAGAAACACAAAGTTGGACAATAGCCTTGAACTTGCGGCGAAACAAAAATGCATTCCCCGGTGACACTCGAGAAAAATCGAAGAATTTGTATCGGCCGGTCCAGGCGAAGTAGCGGGGAGGATGAACCTTGAGTAGGCAGGCAGAAAAGAAGACTAATCAAAAAGAAGAAAAAACAACTAGAGGAGAGAATGGAAAGAGCATGGCAAAGAGAACTATAGAAACAGAGAGAAGCCAGTCTGTGACGACTGAGAAGAAATTTGTGAGCGAGACGAAGGAGGAAGGAGTAGAGGGCTTACACTCATGCAGTCCCATTCCCACAAAGGATTCAAAAACCAAAGAAGGAAGAACAATTTTCTAAATTCTTGGAAATTTTCAAGAAGATAGAAATTAGTATTCCCTTTGCAGAGGCAACCAATCAAATGCCAAATTATACAAAATTTCTGAAGGAGATACTGAGCAAGAAGAAGAGGATTGCTGGGGAATGACTAGTGAATTTAATTGCCACTTGCAGTGCAGTTATTAAGAGAAGTTTACCAGCAAAAATGAAGGACCCAGTCAGCTTCACCATTCCCTGCTCAATAGGGAAATATGAGTTTAAGAAGGCCTTATGTGACTCAGGAGCGGCATCGATGCCCTATCGATGGTCTGATTCGGTTTAGAGCTTACCTCAACAAAATTATACTCTGAATGGTTGATAGATCCACTTGGCTCAACCGAGAGAAGAGTGTTCTTAAAGATGTGCTTGTCAAGGTAGGGAAATTTATCTTCCTATGGACTTTGTGTTATGAAAATGGAAGAAAACCGGCCGAGGAGTCCCTCTGTTCTTAGGAAGACCCTTCTTAACCGCGAGCGCCTTGATTGATGTGAAAAAGGGTGAGCTTACCCTGAGGGTGGGGAATGAAGCAATGCACTTCAACCTGGACAAAAGCTTGACACACTCTGATGTTGATACAGAAAATTGTAATGTTGTAGATAATAGTAGTCCTATCAGTTTTGACTTGATCTCTTATTGTAACCTTCAGCATTCTATCAATGAAAATGAGATGAATTTCTAGTATATTGAGGGTGTTGATTATGAACTACTGCATTCCAGTTTGCAAAATAGGGAAACAATCTTGAGTTTAAATGAAAACAATCAAGAAAATTCAGCTGACCCGGAAAAGTTACCTAAACAAAGTAGTGCGAGAAAGGGTTATTTTTGAAAGAATTGCCTAGTCATACGAAATGTACTTTCTTAGAACGAATAGGAGAACCGGTATTCATATTCATTGAATTGGCGAAGGCGAGAAGAGCAGGTACACTCACAAAAATTCTAAAAGAAATACAAAGGCTATTGCAGTCGATTAAAATCTGCAAAAATTATCAGTCCTTGTTGCATGCACAAAATCCTGCTGAATGGTGATGCAAAAACATCAGTTGAACACCAAAGGAGGTTGAACCCTATTATGAAAGATGTTATAAGAAAAGAAGTACTAAAATGGATAATCTGGGATTTATTTATGCGATATCGAGCGATCCTTAGGTGAGCCCGATCCATGTAGTTCCTAAGAGGAATTGGATTCAGCGTGATCGAGAAATGAGAATGAAGCCAGTTCCTACAGAAGCTGTGACGGGATGGAGGGTGTGTATAGATTCTGAAAGTGAATAATCTACAACCGGGAAAGATCATTTTAGATTTGCCTTTCATTATTCGAGATGTTACAGACGAGTTAGCGAAATCCTTATTTGTTTTCTTGATGGATATTCATGATATAGCAAATTGTTATTGCACCTAAAGGCCCAGGAAAACTACTTTTATGCCCTTATAGTACTTTTGCTTTAGAAGAATGCCATATAGGTTATGCAGAAATCTCTGCTGCTTTCCAAAGATGCATGATGTCTATGTTCTCAGACTTAGCAGAGGAGGTTATGGAGATATTCATGGATGACTTCACAGTTTATGGATCCAGTTTTGAACATTGTCTACAGAACTTGGGGACAGTACTTCATAGATGCCAACAAAATAACTTAGCTTTGAATTGGGAAAAATGTCATTTCATGGTAACATAAGGGATTATACTTGGGCATATTAAATTTGCGGCGAGGTGGGGACCCGAAACAAAGGTTCCATTATAAAGACTTCTTATGCCACAACAATGATCGAGGAATAAGATGTTTCTTGGGACATGCTGGCTTTTATAGAAGATTTATTAGAGACTTCTCAAAAATAGCAAGACCATTATGTAGATTACTGGAGAAGGATGCCAAGTTTAATTTTGATGAGTCCTTCCAAAATTCATTTGAGGAGATCAAATCCAGTTGAAGCTCCTATCCGCTAAACCAGACTAGAACAAAGAATGTGAGATTATGTGCAATGCCAGTGACTAGCAATGGGAGCTGTATTGGGACAAAAAGATGACAAAGTGTTTAGGGCCATATACTATTCCAGCAAAACATTCAATGAAGCTCAAGAGAATTACTCGACTACTGAAAAAGAGATGCTGGCTATGGTGTTTGCATGTGAAAAGTTCAGGCCATATATATTGGGGTCCCACGTCATTATCGAGCCGATCATCTTTGCGATCAAATATTTGATGGCCAAGAGAAAAGCTAACCAGATTGATCATGGGTTTTGTACTGCGATTTGATACGGGACCGAGGATAAAGAAAGGTTGTGACAATGAAGTAGGCGATCACTTGTCGAGTTGAAAAGACTCACTGTGAAAGAGAAGAAAAAGGAAATAGCGAAAATTTTCCAGATGGCTTGGTTATTTCCAGTTTGTCGTTCCAATTACCTTGGTATCGCGATATTGTGAACTTTCCTAGCTTGTAGGTGATGCCACGAGTCGACTCTTGATTAGTACCCCGAAAAGTGCTATTTTGAGTCCTGGCCCAAGATAGGTTTTGAGTGCTTTTGCGTACTAATCATGTCGTCGCCGATTGACATGTGCGGATGCAGTTGGCCCTCTGCGATTTTGTTTGAGGTTGTTTTGATAGTTTTGTAGGTTTTCGTAAACCTCATGCATCATATCAAGCAGCATCGAAATTGTCTTTGATTTATCTTGGGGATTCGTATGAATTCTCGTCGATTTCATCAAGCACAGGATGAAGAAATAGCAAGTTGGAGGATCACGGGAAGCACCGAGTAGAAAATTAGCAATTTAAGCTATGGCGTAGCCAGAATTTTACTTAATGATAGCAAAATTTATAATGATAGCGAAATTTTTGCAATCATAACGAAACTTTTGCTATAGCTGAATTTTCGCTATGATAGCGAAATTTAATATCATAAGCGAAATTACTTGTGCATAGCGAATTTTCGACATCATAAGCGAAAATCACTTTGTTATAGCCAGTGCATCTGTTTTTGTGATCGAGAAGCGACTCCACGTTTGTTTAATTCCTCTTTTGCCCTCAATGTAATCATATTATTTAGGTTAGTTTGGTATTTTCGCATGTTTGTGGGGCTATATAAGCCATGTTATGAACATTTTGTAACCTAACTATTCATTTCACGCAGTTTCACATACGACCCCTGTTTTGGTTCCCATTTTCTCTCTTCTCTCTCCTCTTTCTCTCATTTTAAGTGCGAGCACACCCCTTTGAGGATGACAACTCAAAGGATGTTTGGCTAAGTGATTCCGGATCACCCCACTGTGGCACGAATCAAATGGCGTCGTTGTCGGGGATGGTGCCAAACTACAGATGATGAGTTGATACGTACTTGTAATCTTCATTACAAGTATTGGTAACCTTTTAAACCTTTTTGAATTTCATTGTTTATAATTTCAAGTTTTTTTTTACTCAGCAGTCACTGCTGGGCTGTTTCTATCATTAAAGTCATTTTATTATTTAACTAAAACTGATCCTTTTTGGCAAGTCTTTTTGTTCTTCTTTGCTTTGTCTCTTTTTGTGTCACAGGTGTTTATACATCACTGGGATAGAGATATATCAGGTAGGCTGCGAAAATTACATTACCTCTTGAACAAGGGTGTGAAGTCGGTGTGCCTGATGAAGCGAAATGGATCCTACTGCACGAGAAGCAACAAAGTCGGCCAAGCGCTCCTATGAATCCAGACATGCGGGTCGATGAGGGACCACGTACCACACCCTCCTAGAGTTAGTGCACCTTCACATCCTTACCACTGCGAGGATGTAGCGGTGAGACCTTATCTGAACACTTTACTCCCCTGACTTTTCATGGTATGGAAAATGAAAATCCATACACACATCCGGGATTTTGAGGAAGTGTGCATAATTGTTAAGGAGGGTGTAGGAGTGTATGTGGTTTGATGAAGTTAAGGCATTCCCATTAACCCTCAAAACCAAAGCCAAAATATGGCTTAATTCAGAGACCAAGAACCATTAGAAATTTGAGGCGAGCTACAGGCAGTTTTAAGAGGCTGTTCAGTGCTCCCACAAGGCCAAAATGGTTGAAGCGAATCTCTACATGTTGCGGCCCGTGATGAAAGTTATCAGTCTTTGGGAGGGTTCATGGGACCATCGGTGCATGTCACATCCATGGTTTCGATGCTTGGATGCTTGCGGAGAACCCGCTGTGGTGGTATGTCTCCAGCCATGAAGCAACTACTGGAAACAATGTGTGGAGGCGACTTTCTGAGCAAACACCCGGATGAAGCCATGGACTTTTTGAATTATGTGGTGCAGCTTCCAAAGGATGGGATGGAGCTAAACCCAAAGGAGGTGGAGAAAATGGGGCCTTCCAGGCCACCAAAGGGGAGGAATTTTTTGCACTTTCTGAGGATATGGAGATGAAGCAAAGATATCAACCTTAAGCTGAGAGTTGGAAGAGAATTTGGAAGGAAAAAGGCTACACGAGAGTGCAGTGATTGTGAAAACCACCGCATAGATGACCTATGCATCAGTGCCAATCCCACTGACCACCTAGAAGAACACTGTCCAGTGCTCCCTCAGTGAGATTTTATGTCGGAGCATGCCAATGCGGTGGGCGTCTGACCACAACCCAATGCCACAGTATGGTAGCTCGTATAATCTGAGTGGAGGAACCGCAATCTCTCTTGGAAGCCCTAATCCCCCTGCATGTACCTCCACAGTTGCCAAACCCTTGATTTGGTTCTCCTTCAACCACAGCCATCACCATCCTCATCCCATATTGAACAAGCTATTTTAAATTTGAGCAAGGTGGTAGGTGATTTTGTGGAAGAGCAAAAGAATCAATGTATAATTGAAACGAAGAATTGATCTTGTGGAAAGCACCACGAAACCGAGAATAGATGGGCTTGAAGTAGTAATCGGAAAATTTATAATCTACAATATTCCATCACAGGATTACTAATTTCTTGGAGGTACAGAGAAAGGAAGATTCCCTTCCTAGACCTTTGCTGATCAGAAATTACATGGAAATAGGTTCTTCGGTAACTTCGAGATGGATGAAGTAAAGGCTATCATCACTTTGAGTCGGAAAAGAAATTGAGCAACCGATGCCCAAGATTCTTTGAAGAAACAAAAAAGGAAAGGAAGGCCGGGCACGATAGAATATGTCGGAGAAGATTGATGAAGAAAAAACATGCCCCCTCCATTTCCTCGAAGCACTTGGCGAGAAAAAAATCACAAACCAAAGCGAAATTTGGGAGGTGCTAAAGCGATGAAGGTAAACATCCTTTGCCCGACACTGATTAAGCGAGGTCCCAACATATAAAATTTTGAAGTACTGTGCATGGTCAAGAGGTTGGGCATTGAAAAGCCTTCCCCCAGCAGGCAGTCGGTCTTTATCATTCGAAGCGAGATTGCAGTGAAATCTGAGGATCCAGGGATCCCCCGCGAATATCGATCGACATTGGAGGAACTTGCATAGATAAAGCCTTTGTTGGACTTGGGGGCAGTGTAAACCTACGCCATATTCGATTATATAAGCGGAGTTGGGTTTAGGGAGCTTAAGCTGACATCACTCTATCCTTAGTTGATGGTGGGTAAGAGTTCTCAAGGGAATAGTTGAGGATGTATTGATAAAGGTGGAAAAATTCTACTATCTAGTGGATTTTGTAGTGCTCGATACCGAACCAATCGCAGTTGGGCTTAATCATGTGCCAATCATCCTGGGAAGGTCATTCTTGGCCGCTGTCGATAATCAATTCTTACGGAATGTAATTCATGCGGCTCGCATTTGGCAACATGACAGGCTGATATTTTTCAAGGCAACAAGCATAAACCCGACGGAGGGCGAAGGTCGAAATTAGATGAAGCTAAGCAGTTGGTTCGGTGTAGGGAAACCAAGTGCTCACAAACTGCAGGTAGAATTGGTGAAGAAGAAAAATGGGCGACATGAAAAATTATTTGCATCGATCACTCCTCTGAGCAATGATTCCCCCATCACCACCAAGTGAAAAGAAGCTCAACACAAAGGAGCTGAGCATGAAGGCAACTGCAGCACACATCACTGCAGGCGTAAAGGAGCTCCTCCTCCTTGATCCTCCATGAATGAAACCCGAGCAGATGAGCTGGTTTGGTCTCCACCCCGAGACCCAGGCGCGGCTCAAAAGTTTGATTTTAGTTTACAATTAAAGTCGATTTTTAGTTTATTTTATTTTAGTATTTTTATTTTTATTTTTATTTTAGTTATTTTTTTATTTTAGTTTATTTTAATGTTATTTTAGTTTATTTTATTTTATTTTATTTATTTTATTTTAATTTATTTATAATTATTTTATTGTTATTTTGCGGGAATATGCTAATG